>JANHZT010006166.1:295951-309249 GCA_032468215.1 Stegonotus admiraltiensis
GCTCACAGAACTGGTAGTAACAAATTTTAGATTTCACCTCTGGTCCTGTGCCAGAAGAGGCGTTTGGCTCAAGAAAACTTTTTCAGATGTGGCAAGTAAGGATTTGAGTCTTTCCTGCTGGGTCTGCAGTCAAGGGCTTTGTTTGTTTGTTTCACTTGTATGTATGCTACTCACTCTGTAACAGATCAGCAGAATTAAAGCAGCAAGTATACAATTAATATGAAAATAGAGCAATAGCATGTTAAATTTTTAATTACAACAATGAAAGAGTCTTTGAGTATATAAGGACCCTGTAAGCATGACTGAGGCTTGTCTACAATAAGGGTTCTGTCCCTGAGAAAATATAGCAGCTTAGTTAAACTCCTCAGATGAGAGAAAAATATGTGAAACTTCTTTTCAATTCAGAATTCAATATATTCTGTTACAGGTATAACGATTCAAAATTTGGTAACTGGATGCAATGTTTTATGCTTAGGGTTTTTGAAACATTAATTTTAGTGTTGAAAAAAAAGATTGACAGAAATGACATTCTGTTTAAGCCTATTAGTTTTCCAGCAAGACAAGTCCAACCAATGAGGGTTCAAAATGCTTTTGCCTCAAAGAGCAATTTTCATAAGTGGAAGTAAAATGAATGGCATAGTGATCTGGGATTATGGCAGTAAAAAACATCTGGACATGTTTATAAGGCTAGAGAAAGCAAACTGCATCAAAGTCGTAATTTAACAGTTTGGAATTCCCTCTGTTAAATATCCATCTGTGCCCATGTGCCCTCTTTTAAATACCCATAAATCATCTATAGGATATGCTATATAGAGCTATATTATCTCCTTTAAATGAATAACTGAATTGTGAAATTCCATTTAAGGAAGATTCATCTAAAACAGGGGTGTCAAATTTGCGTAGACATGTTGTAAAAATGTGACATATCGTGACTTTTTCCTCTTTGCTAAATTGGGGGTGGGGGTGACCAGCGTGTGATGCATCCGGTCTGCAGCCTGCGAGTTTGACACTTCTGATCTAGCACCTTTTTTGTTACCTTTTAGGCATCAGTCAGGCTGTCTGATATACTTAGATTTTTGGAGGTAACTTGATATGTTCTTTATTTTGAGTTAGCCAACATTATACTTTGTAATATTGCATTGAATGGCTGCCTGGGAGCTGGACTTACTATTAGGGTGCAGAGCCTGCCTCGTGCAGTGTATTTTGAGTATGTTGAACGGACAGTGAATCTTTTGTTACTAACTTGGCATTACACTATTTTTTTTACTCCTCAGGATAGACAGTGAGTTTATAGATTTTCTGCTTTGGATATTTTGCATGAGTGCTTTCTCTTCTCAGTTTCAGGCAACTAAATGTTTCAGATAGAAAAATAAATTATTTGTTAAGTGGACTGAATTATACCTTATTGTGTTTGTTTTATTTAACCTCTACTTTGAATGGTTACTCTTTCTTTTTGTATTTTTAGCATATCAAACTTTAAATTAGCTATAGTGTTAGCAAGCAACAGTAATGGCTTAATGAAGTCAAACCAATAGAATTTGTTTTATCCATTAGTTTTTTTCATTCTTATACAGGAAAAAAATGAACAAGCATTTTAGTATTTAGAGTTGCTTGGGGTGAATTATGTTTTTTGTCTTTTGTATTTAGTGTGAAGGGAAAGGCAGTATAAATGCTGGAGATGCAATCTACGAAGTCTTGAGTCTACATTGCAATTCTGAAAGAGAGGAAGAAGCAGTTAGTCCATTAAGCTTTGCTGATCAAATTTCTTTGCAAGAGGATGATGCTGAAGAGGGTGAGAGTAAAATGAACTTATATACGTTCGTTCCATAATAATGGGATAGGTTTATTACAGTTATGGATGTCTTAAAATCATTAGCTGATCTTGTTCTATCCCCCTCCCCACAGGACATGGATGCTGAAGTCTCCCAGTCTAGCATCTGGAGAGACTATACCCATTTTGGGAATGAGGTCAAACTTCTTGAGTAAAGATGCTGCTGAGCAGCAGGATGGGCAATATAACGCCAGCATACCTGGCTTATTCCTAATTCCCAACTTCAAATAAAGGATATATTGTGACATTGGTCAATATTGTTACTCCTGATCTCTCTTGCAGGAAGCGATAATGAACTCTCAAGTGGTACTGGTGATGTATCCAAAGATTGCCCAGAGAAGATACTGTATTCTTGGGGAGTATTGTTGGGACGATGGTAAGAGTTAATGAGGAATTTTTTTAAACTAACTTTTAAAAGAAACTTTCAGAACTGCAGAGCAGGGAAAAAATTAATAAGCTTTTTTTTAGAAGTATTTAACTCAAATATGCAGATTCTCAGTCCTAGCGTTGAAAGCTGTTTGTGGAATCCTTTCTATTTTCACCAAACTGTAATTTTAAAAGTCAAAATGGAAAATTATCGAATCTATAGAGGGTAATATTATTAATTATTTAATGAAATAGTATGTAATTCTAATGAAATTTAAATTAAATTACTTTGTTCTGGCCTTGCCTATTTGGGGGAGTATAATCTAGTTTTGTGTTGTGGTTAAGACATCATGCTATAAACTGGAGGATCTGCCTTAGGCATGAAACCAACTGGGTGATCTTGGGCCAATCATTCTCCTTCAACCCTAGGAAGGAGGAAATGGCAAATCACAAAAAGTTTGTCAAGAAAATTGCAGGGAGTGAGAAATGGACATGACTTAATGGAAGAAAAAATATCTAAAAAGATCTATGCAATTGTCTGGAGTGTAAGCTTTTTTAAAAAAAAATTTGGTATTTTTAGTAGGCTAGATTTCATTGAAAAAACCATTTGCTATTGATATAGCTGGAACAGTCACTGGTCAAATCATTTTGTGTTAGCCACAGAGTTGCCTGCAACCAGTCTTCCCTTCAGTGGGTCCTCTTCAGGTGTCTAATGGACCCTGTTGAGTTTCAGAGAAAACTTTTACTTTTCCTGCAGTTCTTAGGTACAATTCAACCAAGTCCTTGTCACTACCTAGAATGAAGGGACAGCCATGGCTTTGAATTGGATCACAGATACAACTGGAGAACTTGCTTGTTTTTTGAGAAATTCGAGGAGATGAAACAACAGAAAAGATGTTCAAAATAGTGCTGGAGAATGGATCCCTTGGGTTTCAGGCTGGGATACATTATTGAGATGGTATGGATTGTACCTAAACGTGACCTTAGCAAGATCAAAATGGTGATAAAGCATCCTTCCTAGTCCTCTGTATTTTTTTTAGCAGTCTCAATATCACATATAGAAATGTAAGAAACAGAGAAAAAATTGATCTAGAAAAAAATTATCTTTATTTTATCTAGGCATAATAATCTGGACATGCGACCAAAAGGTCTATCTTCATTGGTGAAAAGGGGTGTACCAGAAGCTTTGAGAGCTGAAGTATGGCAGTTACTAGCAGGATGTCATGATAATCAAGTGATGTTGGATAAATATAGAATTCTTATCACAAAGGTCAGTGTCTTGTTTTCTTTAATACATTATGGCTATATATTTTAAAGCAGTGATTTTGTTTTTCAAATAAAATAGGTTAAAATTATGGTAGGCATACTTTGCTGTCTGCTATGAGCCTTTCAGTGAGGAATGGCACTTCTCTGAATGTATGTTTGAAGTTGCATGATTATACTATACTACTATTATATACTAGTACTCTATACTATATACCAAATCTTTCATTTTTCTAGTTTTAAATACTGCACATTATTTTAGAGAATATTTGAGTAGTTAGGGTGGTTATGGCCTCTATAACCTTATATTCATATGAACCAGTTATTTGAGATATTGCCCATTTCAGTGTTATCTGCCTGGCCTGTTTGGACTGATAGGATGGCTGTATTTTGAGTCCCTCATTTTTCAAGATGGATGCCTTCTCATTGTGGCTCTTGTCCTTTGAAGTGGGCTTCCTCTTGAAATCTGGATGGCTCCCTTCTTAATGGCATTCTGGAGGCCTTAAATACCTGCCTCTCGTCCTCCTAGGCTTTGGGCAAGAATGGATGGAGCTCCTGCTAGGTGTATGATTTGTGCTTTATGTGTTGTCTGGATTTGCCATCAGTTTACTGGTTCATGTAGATTGTTATTTTTATATTATATTGTTAGCCACTGAGAAGTAGTCTGCAGCCTGGTGATGCATGAATGAATGAATGAACGATTCATCTTACCTGTTTGGAGAGCAGAGTACATAATGAATCCTAGAATGAAGCTTAGCATGTAACAGAAAAAATTTCAAGAATTCCATAGTGATTCAGTCAAAATAACCATTTTATTTACTTATTTAGTGCTTTGATGTTTGTAATATTATGTAGTGTTCAAGACTTATGTAAGAATTGTGCTGTCCAGAAGATTTTATAAAAAATAGTAATCTGAGTTTTTTTAAAGTTGAGTTATAGATAGTACATTTGAGGGTGGCTGACATTTAGTTCTGCTTTTGGTTTCTTTTAATGTTACTGTTGCTTAACAACATCCTTCCTTCCTTTTAGTAAGCCAGTTTCTATAACAATAAAGTTCAATTTATGAATGTGACTGTCATTCTTGTCTTACTAAAAAAAACCTCTTCCCATTGGATTTTGTGGGTGTTTAAATATGAAGTCTTCAGTTGAATATTGTAAGGTAAACTTACATTTCACTGAAATGAATGTATTTTACATTAATGACATAATTGTGTCTTAGTTCCAAACTGGCATGTGAACATTAATGAATATATTCAGAAGGATTATATAATAGAAATAGAATTGTTATATAACAATAAGATAGAATTCTAATTGTTTTGTCTTTTGGCAACCAACCTGCCATGCTGTTCTGTCAGTTCTTCCTTGTTTTCCCTACCCTGAAGATCGGTTGAACAAACTGGGAAACCCCATTTATAATTTGCTTAATATTACTTGTGAATTGACTTTATAATGATGATGATGTTATTCATTCAGTTGTGTCTGACTCTTGACAATTCTATGGGACGGTTCTTTCCACATCTTCCGATCTTGCACTACTTCTTCGAGTTGTTCTATCCTGTGGCTGGTGTCAGCTTTGATGGTGTTCAGCCACCATGTTCTTTGATGGCCTTGTTTCCTTTTACCCCTATCTCTTCCAAACATAATTGCTTTCTTGAGTGAATTCTCCTGAATGACATGGCCAAAATAAGTGAGTGAAATGGCTTATTCCTCTCTTAACAAGCTAGAGCCATAAGTAGATAAAGTTTATTCTTTATCATTCGAACTTGCTTGAGTACTGTAAATCAAAACTAGACCGAATGCTGTCATATCAAAATTGACTCATCACACAAATGTTTGCTGAAAAATTGAAAATGGAAGCATAGCCATATTTTTATTGTGAACTGTTTTTAATAACATATTTTAATGATGCAGTTGAATATAGTACATTTGCTAGTAATTTAATAAATTTAGTAATAGGTTTATTAGTGAGCAGTTTGATGTGAGAATTGTGAGGCATAGAAAAATAATACAAACTGGTTTTCATATATCGTAAGATTACTATAAGATTGCTTTTCTTCATTATGTCTTCAAGATAAACATACCAAATTCCTCCTGGTCCTATTCCACATACATGGACTTCGTGCCTATCACAAGCTGTAATGGCACAGTGGTTAGAATGTGGTATTGCAGGCGAATTCTCCTGACTGCCGATTGCCAGCAGTCAGCAGTTTGAGTCTCATCAGCTCAAAGTTGACTCAGACTTCCGTCCTTCCGAGATCGGTAAAATGAGGACCCAGATTGTTGGGATTGCTCTGTAAACCACTTAGAGAGGGCTGTAAAGTTCTATGAAGTGGTATATAAGTCTAAATGCTATTGCTATTGCTATCGCCATCATTATCGTACTTATCTATATTCTACTTTGTCAGTACCAATATCGTTGGATTGCAGTACCCAGAATTGAGACATGTTTTTCATGCAAAAGCAAGCTGGATGGTATAGTTTCTTTTTATAAAGTGGACACTTTTTCAATGAAGCCATAAAAATATGTCCTTTGTTTCTTACGTGGAAGTAGTCTATGTGATGTAAGTATAGATTTAATGATCTTTAGCTTCATTAGAGGATATTACATACCATCCTAGAGCTTGCAATTTCTATCCTTTTTTTTCCTGACTTGCTGCTCAGACATTCCTACTCTTGGGTTAATCCACTCCTATTGGTTCCACTGAGTGCCAATCAACCCCTCTGAAGCTAGATTCCTTCCTTCTTCCGTTATCCCAGCAGTCTTCTTCACTCAGTCAAGGGGATCAGACTTGAGTGCCTTTGGATAGTGTAATTTAGTGCTTTTTTCTACCTTTTCCACCGATTTCCTTTGTGAGAGCTACGTTACCACCGCTGTTGCTCCGTCCCGATCGCTGCCTGGGTGAGTAGGCTTGCTGAGGCTCCGACTGCCGCTCACCGCTTGCCTTCTTGGCTGCAGTTTGCATTTGTTGGGAAACGCGATTCTAAGCATTTTTTCCCTGCAGTTTAAGCCGCGGAAGTGAGGGGGGTTCTCAGGTGTCCCAGGGGACTCACCTCCTCCCTCGTAGCTCTCACCAGCGTTTTTCTAAGCGGCTCTGGAGTCCCTGCCAGCTGGCATACTCATTATTTCGGGATAACACTTTGAGGCGGCTTTTTAAACTTCCCGCCATTGTTTTCGATTGCTGGCGGTCTAGAACTTCTTTTTTAAACGAATTTGGCTGTTTTTTGTGTGGCAGTGCTGTTGTCTTGCATCGATTTGGCTGCTGAAGATTATCTGCCTGGCATGCTGAGAGGATCGTGACTCACGCCCGCCATTTTGCTGCCTGTTGCCACCCGCCATTTTTGGCTATATTTGGTGCGCATTTATTCTATGCCCTGGGCTTAGGTTCCCAAGGGTCATAGCGAAGCGTTGTGGCCTTGGACACTGTCCAGTATTGTCCTGTCTCCCGTGATCATCGTGATCTTCATGCAGTAAGGAAAGTTGTACCTTTAACTGTTTTTGGGGACTCTCTGTTGGCTAGTGTGAGCTAACGTTTTATATATATATATATACATATACATATACATATATATATACATATATATATATATATACACACACACACACACACACACACACACACACACAGATATTTATATATTTCATTAAGTACTTATAGTTTTCACTCAATTGATTTATATAGCACTATGGCAGATGTGGAGCTTTCTTCTGATCTAGAACAGGATCAGTCACCACCTAGAGCCCCTTCCCCAAGACCTGCTAGGAGAAGAAAGGCCAAGGCTTCTAAGGCCACCAATGTTCTTCCTGCAGCAGACAAGGAGTCCCAAAGAAGGCATAATGCCTTAGAGAAACAATTCAAGAAGGCACAGCGTCAGGCGCAGCAGAGAGGCTACCCTTTAGAGACAGAAGTTACAGTTATTCCTCCTCCTGCTGGCGCCATTATATCTTCTCAAGGGGGTGACCATAGTGATTGTCCCCAGTTTGTTATGGAGGCTGGGTCTTGTGAACAGACTTTACCAACTGTTCCTGCAGATTTGAGCACTTCTAGGCCTGGTTCTTCAGGTGCTACATGCCTGGCTTCTCAGATGCCCCACCCTTTACCTGAGGCCACTTTCACTCCCACTGCTGCCGGTCTTCGTGCAGGGGAAGGTCATAATTATGGTCAAGTTCTGGATTTCCAATCCCTGGTGTCTCAAACTATTACTCGCATATTTCAGGCAGGTTTACAACAAACTACCTGTCTCATGCCTCAGGAGACTGTCCCCGTAGCTCCTTGTCAATTGCCTCCATCTGTAACGCAACCTTCTGTTTCCTCATATGGTCATGTGGCTGAGGCAGTCCGGGATGAGGAATACCTGGAGGAATTTGATCTCTCAGAAGATGAGGAGACGGTTTCAGACAAACTGGCCTTTCCAGGGTTATTCAACCCCTCATTGTTCAAATCGCTTTTGCACAAAGCCAAAATGGCCACGAACATGGACAAACGGCTGGATCAGCCTTCTACTTCCCAGACTCAGCCTGATTCCACTGGGGATTTGTTTCTCTTACCTACGCCAGATTATGACTTTGTACCTTGTCCAGACCTTTTTTTGCAGTTCATTCAGACGCCGTGGGAACATCCGGCCTCATTGTCAGGTCCTAATTCATTTGACAGAAAGCTGTACTGCTCGGCTCCTGAGTTGGATGCATTGCTCCAATTACGAGCTGTGGACGAACCGGTTGCTAGCCTTACATCGTCATCCGTTCTAGTCGGAGAGGTTGGGGATGGTCTCAAGATGGAGGACAAAAGGGCTGAGTTGGGCTTCCGCAAGACCCATCAGGCAGCTGTCTGGGCTGTACGGGTGGCTACCTCTGCTTCCTCTTTCAACAGGGCATCGCTCGTCTGGCTTCGCCAGCTACAGGACAGGTTACCTCCAGAAGGAGCACGACTACATCAGGATGTTTCCAAGATTATTGCGGCGGCTGAATACTTGGTGGATGCCTCTTTCGGCTAAATTTGCCTCCCGAGCATTGGCGTCTACGGTGTCGTCTCGTCGGCTTCTCTGGTTACGCCACTGGAGAGCCGACATGAAATCTAAATGGAGGCTCACAGCGGCACCCTACAAAGCCCCTTCCCTCTTTGGGGCATCCCTGGACTCTGTTTTGGTGGAAGGGAGAGATAAGAAAAAGGTTCTGCCTTCTGCTTTTCGTCGTGTGGACCATAGGTACTCACCTTATTCCAGACAGTCATTTTGTTCCAACCAGGGAGCCAGTGGTCCTTCCTTTCAGCGATCAGCATCTTTCACCTACCCTGCCTCAGACTGCTCTTCCTTTCATGATCGTGGCCAACGCCAATCGGGCTTCAAGCGACCGTTCAGAGGTTCCATCTCCCGTCACTCCCGTAGAGGCAAGTGACTTGCTGCCTCCGCTTCCCATTGGAGGCAAGCTTCACTTGTTCTACCACCAGTGGGAACTTACTACATTGGATGCATGGATCCTTCGCACAGTCACCACCGGTCTTACCTTGGAATTCACCTCTCCTCCCCCAAGTTGGTACATGCAGTGTCCAGTACCGTTTCAGCCAGTGAAACGGTGACTTATGGAACTCGAGATCCAGCATCTTTTACAGATCGAGGCCGTAGAGCCGGTTCCGCAGGAGCAGGTTCGGACAGGTTTTTATTCCATTTTATTTCTCGTTCCAAAGAGCTCCGGGAACTGGAGGGGTATTCTAAATTTAAAACAATTGAACCTGCACATCTTGTATCGCCGTTTCAAGATGCATTCTCTCACATCTCTTCTCGGATGCCTCAGACAATGAGATCTCACGCAATCCATTGATCTAAAGGAGGCGTACTTACATGTGCCCATCCATCCGGCACACAGGAGGTTCCTGCGGTTTGCCTTTGCAGGTCGCCATTTTCAGTACAAAGCGATGCCTTTCGGCCTCTCATCAGCGCCGCGCACTTTCACAAAGATCTTGGCGGCGTTGGAGGCGTCCCTCAGAGAAACGTCAGTTCGCCTGGTTTGTTATCTGGACGATATTTTGATCCTTTCATCTACAACCAGTCAAGCAGACCAGGACAGGCATCTTGTGATCAACGCCCTGCAAACCCACGGCTTCACTCTCAATCCAGACAAGAGTCATCTCTGCCCAACAACACGCATCCTGCACCTGGGTGCAATAATAGATTCGGTTCAAGGACTAGTTTACCTCTCTCCAGATCGACAATCCAGTATTCAAGACCTGGTGACTCAGGTGTTGTCGCAAAAGAAGGTTCCGTTGCTGCTACTCTCCCAGCTTCTTGGCAAGCTCATCTCTTCCATTGCCATTGTTCCGTGGGCACACCTCCACTTGCGCCAACTACAATGGTTTCTCCTTCCATTCCAGAGGCAAGGCCGCGGGGAGTCTCTCACCAAGGTGGCAGTTCCGGCTCGGGTACGCCTATCTCTGCGTTGGTGGCTTTCCCCAGTTCTACGGAGGGGCTCCCTCTTCCTGGAACCAGAACGGGTAACATTGACCACAGATGCCAGTCTCAATGGTTGGGGCACCCATCTACAGTCTCAGTTGGCTCAGGGCACCTGGTCTTCACTGGAAAAACTTCACCCCATCAACTGGTTGGAGTTGTGTGCAGTTTGGCTGGTGCTGGCCCATTTCCACTGTCTGGTGTTCCAGAAGCACGTCCTCATATTGACCGACAATATGGCCACCAAGGCTCATATCAACCAGCAGGGGGGGACTCGCTCCCTAGCATTGATGAAAGAGACGGAGAGACTGATGGCATGGGTGGAGAGACATGTACTCTCTCTGAAGGTGGAACACATTTCCAGGGCCAGCAATCTAGAGGCGGACTGGCTCAGTCGCGGCCATCTAGGTCAGTCAGAATGGAAGTTGCATCCTCGTTTATTTCAAGCCCTGTCTCAATGGTTCGGGTCGCTGATTCTGGACCTGTTTGCCACACCTCAAAACACACAGGTGGAGCAGTTCTTTTCCTGTTTTCCAACACCGGGTGCAGAAGGTCACAACGCTCTGCGGATTCCATGGCCTCAAGGACTCCTATACGCATTTCCTCGGATCCCGATCATTCCCAACGTGATTCGGAAGATGATGGCGGAGCAGGCGGATCTAATCCTGGTAGCGCCTTATTGGCCTCATCGGGCATGGTTCGCGGATCTGATGTCCTTGTTGATCGAACTTCCGTGGCAGATTCCTCACAACCAAATTTCTCTCAGTCAAGGTGTGGTCCAACATCCAGACCCAAAATGGCTCCGGTTGACAGGATGGCGCTTGAAAGGATCCACTTGGCCAAGGGGTTCCTGTCCAGTGACATGATATCTATTATTCAAGCGGCCAGACGTCCATCAACTGTTCGTATTTACAATGCTTCCTGGAATGCATTTGCTAGGTGGTGCATCTCAAACCACATGGATCCAACTTCAGCCACTGTTCCCGAGGTTCTTCAGTTTCTTTACTCGGGCTTTAGCAAGGGGCTCGCTCCGTCAACGCTTAAACGTCAGGTAGCGGCGCTTGCCACAGCCCTTCTTGGTGACAACCAACAACCCTTATCTCAGGATCTCAGGATTAGAACCTTTCTTCAAGGTGTGACTAATTTGCGTCCTCCAGTGATACACCGCTTTCCAACATGGGATCTGACTCTTGTACTTCAGGTGTTAACTTCGCCTCCCTTTGAACCTCTGCATTCTGTCTCCTTGCGTTACCTTACTTTGAAAATGGCCTTCCTGCTGGCGATCACATCGGCTTGCAGTGTGTCGGAGATTGCAGTTCTCTATATTAGGAAAGATCTGTGTACCTTTTATTCGGACAGGGTGGTGCTCCGTTTAGATCCAGCATTTCTACCCAAGATTAACTCTCAATTCCATTGAGCTTAAGAGATTGTCCTTCCGAATTTCTGTCCGGATCCACGTCATCCGTTGGAAAAAAGGTGGCATACTCTGGATGTGCGTAGGGCCTTGAAACGTTATATCAGCAGGACTACTTCATTTCGAAAGACTGAGGCCTTATTAGTCTCCTTCCTTCCATCATCTATGGGACAGAAGGTATCTTCTGCAACGGTGGGTCATTGGCTTAAGGCCTGTATCTCTAAAGCGTATGAAGTAAGCGGTGGTCCAATTCCAGCTAGAATTTTGCCCCATTCTACACGAAGTGCTGCTACATAGGCCGCTTGGGCTACCCAGGCTTCTGTTGATGATATTTGCAGGGCGGCAACTTGGTCTTTCCTTTCCTCTTTTGTCAGACATTACCGTTTGGATGTTTATGCTTCTGCAGATGCTGCTTTTGGCAGACGTGTTTTACAATCTGTAATTTCCTCCCAGGACCAGGGGATGGCTTCGGTCCTGCCCTGAGGACTTAAGCTTGGGTATGTCCCAAGAGTAGGAATATCTGAGCAGCGAGTCAGGAAAATGGATGTTGCTTACCTGAACGTCCTTTTTATGATCGCTGCGAAAACATTCTGTCCCTTCCGTGGTCTCGCCATCTCCTGGCCTGGGTAGGGTTTTTCCCTTTTTTTCCCTCTGCAGCTGATGGTGTATGTTTCCTTCCTGTCATTTGGTCTCACCTTGGCCGGTACTATTGTCTGATGTTGGCTCAACTTCGTGAAACAACTGCTGGGATAACGGAAGAAGGAAGGACTCTAGCTTCAGAGGGATTGATTGGCACTCAGTAGAACCAATAGGAGTGGACTAACCCAAGAGTAGGGATGTCTTCGCAGCAATCATAAAAAGGATGTTCAGGTAAGCAACGTCCATTTCATTTAAGATGGTAGCTCACTGGTGCCTGAAAGTGGAAGGACTTTTCGTTGTGTCATGGCAATTACTGTCATCAGATAACAACCCAGAATTTCTGGCTTTTTTCTGAGTTTCTGTGCTTTGAAACATAGATTGTAGTTCATGAGGTAAAATGTGAACATATTTTTGATGTTTGTTCTATTTAGTTTTTTTTGCCCCTAGCTATATTCTTTGTACAATTTAAAGCTTCTCAAAATCCAACAGTGTTAGAAATGTGCCATTAATTTCCTCCCCCCTTCCACTTCCACATCATTGCATGAACTTTCCTGCTGTTCCTATAATAAAGCCCTCCCTTCACCTTTTAAATGAATTGCTAACAAATTGCAATCATCCCTGCCTCCTTTTAAATTTTCTAAATGTTTAATTTTTATATTGTTTATATATTTTAACAGTTTACTGTAGACCTCCAGAATCCTACCCAAGTAAAATAGGTGGTTCAATATATATGTGTGTGTATGTGTATATATACACACACACACACATATATACGTATATATATACACGCATATACATATATACACATATACATATATACACACATATACACATACATATATACATATAAATACATATATACATACTGTATATACATACTTATATATGTCTTAAGTTTTCCCGGGTGTGTGTATGTAAAAAGTTAAAATCTCGGGGTTTTCCTGCGTCATTAAAAGTCTGTTAGTTAAAATGCTTAAAATCCTGGCTAAGATCTCAGCTCAAAATCCTCTAAAATCCCAACAAAAACACTTCGTAAGGTCTTTTAAAACTCTGGCTAAAATCCTAACCAACACTTTAAAGGTTTGGCAATGTTTCGACAAGCTCTCTACCTTGTCATCTTCGGGCCTTTACTATCAGTTTAGAAGCGGTGGGTCCTGCTTCATTATCCTAGCTACAGCCTGACTGCGTGTTAACGGCCCAGCTTTCTCTGGTTCCCTATTACTAACTGTCAACTGCAAAGAGGTAAGGATTCTAGTAGGCATCACAGCACCACTGGTTGCCTGTTGGGATCTCTGCCTATCCTCTGATGTTAAAACTCGAGTTTCCCTCAGTGCAGGTCTCCAA
>JANHZT010006177.1:8122-19365 GCA_032468215.1 Stegonotus admiraltiensis
AGAAAGGATGGAAGGCTGAGTCAACCTTGAGCCTGGTGAGAATTGAACACGCAGTAATTGCAGGCAGCTGGAACTAAATACTCTCTTTAACAAGGGCATTAGTCTGCTACGCCACAGGCTCTTTATCAATATCATCAATGTGCAGCGAGGCTGTGAAGTGTAATGTAATGTATCTGCCTGGGGATTGAGAGGTAGAAATGTGTAAAACAGTTCAAGTTGAACTGTTTTGACCTTGTAATAGATGTTTTGCATGTTTAAAGTTCAAACAAGAACTAGGATTCAAGACCACTCAGAAACTGCAGCTGATCCTAAATGCAGCAACACAAGTAGTTATAAATAAAACCTTAATAAATAATACTCCTAATGTATTAGCTTTCCTGGCTATTGATAGGCTACTGGGTACAATTCAAGATGCTGATGCTCTTTAAGGCTCTGTATGGCATAGAACATATATATTTGTAGGTCTCCAGTCTACCTATCTACAAAATTTAATAGAGTTGCTGCTTTGGGCCCATCAATTAATCAGTGTTATCTTATGGAAACCCGGCAGTATCTCTCTTGAGGCCCCAAGACTACTGGTCTTTAAAAAACTTCCCAAAGCTGGATCTTCCTCCAGACAACAGAACAGGATAGTATATGAGCCCATTATAATTATGCTAATACATTGTCCCTGGTGTATTGCATTTTATTTTTTATTGTCTATTTTTCATATTGTAATTTTTAAACTTTTGCTACCTGCCCCAAGTTGCTTAGTAATGGGGAGCAACAGAAATTGAATAAATAGATAAATAAGAATTATGTTTCAGAGTCAAAACATAACAGCCTTGAATGGTGTCATGGGCATGCTGATTGCTCCAACTATGGCAGCTGGGATGAATACTGAGTTGTAATTGGAAAACCCAGTGTTGTCGTTATTTTTTTACTAAGACTGTAGAACACCAGCACTTGGTCCAGTCATATTCAGAATTTAGAACACTCAAGCCATTTCGAGAGTACCTGGCTGAAACACATCCAACTTGAAATGTTTAACTGAGGTTACTTTGTTTGACACTCAACAGAAAACATGTACAAAAACGTATCTAGTTTTGCTTCCATTTGGAGACTATATCTAGACTTTGGTTTCGAGGACAACCTGTGAGAGTAAGTGTCTCAGGAACTTCCCATTTCTCTGGTATCTTCAAAGCTGCTGAAAAAAACAGGTTTTCAGGGATTTCCTATAGTGCCAGTAGGGTAAGGCTACTCTCACTTTAGAGAAATGATCCTCTAAAACAGGGCTGTCAAACTCCCGGCCCATCGGCCAATTGCGTCACGTGCTGGCCACGCCCATGCCCAGTTTAGCAAAGGGGGAAAAAGTTCTGATATGTCACATGATGCCGCCGTGACGATGTAAGTTTGACATCCCTGCTCTAAAAGGAGGGTATCACAGCAGGAAAAATGATTTTAATTTAATAATTAACTTAGATAATTAACTTAATCTTAATGATTAAGAAGTTAAGACAAATGGTTCATAAATCTTGTGTGTATATTTCAAAGAAGAAAATAGCTGAGCTCAAAGCAAGAACTCTTATTGAATTTTGTAGACAGGTAGAGATAACTGGAGATCTACAAATTTCTAGGTTCTGTGCCATGCAGAGCCTTAAAAGTGAACGCCAGCATCTCAAATTGTACCTGGAAGTATTGATATTCTGAGTTGGTATAAATATTATATATAGGTTTCCTAGCATGGCAATGTCAGAACTCTTTTGTAACATACAAACTGGAAATGAACAAACCAAGGAAACACCGGTTTCTTTACGCTTGACTACTTAGATTTATTAAAGACAGATCACGGATTTTAACCCAGTGGTGAAATCCCCCCGGTTCTATCCGGCTTGCCGAACTGGTTCTGCGCACGCACAGAAGAGGCACATGCTCCTGTTCCTGAACCGGTAGAGAAGGTAAGTGGATTTCACCACTGTTTTAACCAGTGTGTTTACTTTAAAATATAAATATACATGTACATTCAAATTTAATATCAAACTTTTTTCTCAGACATTTTTGATGGAGGGAGGATGTACCTCATCCATTCTGAAATGTAAGCTGGCTTGCACCTGGGTTATCTGGACCCAACAGCTACCATACTTCTTATCAGCTTTAGAAAGATAACAGCAAAGGACAGAAGGCAAAATCTTCTAAGAGAGAAGACTTTGAAGAAAATCAAAAGTGTGAAATCAAAGCACAGAGAAAGGAAGGCACTTGAAAGCAAGTACCTCTATATGAAAGGAAACAGAGAGCTCATGTGATTTGGGTGGAAAAAGAGAAGCAAAATTCATTTTTGAGCTCAGGCTTTTTGTAGAGATATGCAGGACAGAATATAAAGAAGAACACTTTAGCTGCAGATTAGGAAAGATGCTCCTTAGGTACCAAATAAACCATAAAGATACTTTCCAAAAAAGCCACTGGTAATTGTTGCCTGTTATTGAGAGGCAGTGTAGTTGGCAAGGTTGCTATTGAGTTTGCTGTGTCAAAAGTGATTGCCTTTTCATGCGGACACAAAGAAGCAAGGCAATTGGACAAGAGAGGTCTCAAGTGTCTCTTCTACCATCTTTTCAAAAGAGGATTTTACAGTAACCTTTTCATTCTGCACAACCTCTGCCAGTTTGGGCTATATTATCTTTAGGTAATGAGTTACACTAAGACAGCATAAAAATCTCCTTTCTGAACCAGAAGCCCATTTACACATCAGAACAAAAGACGCCGTATTTTGAATAACTTAAGACCAAAAGAAAGTCACCTGATGCAGTTTGCTTTTTTCCCAAGTCTATCACAAATCCCAGAAGTAAAATTATCTCTCTCTCTCTTTTTTAAACCAGGGTCTTTAACATGAGCACTGCAACCAGTTGAGCAATGCACAAAGGACATGGAGATGGCAATTACATGAATCTTGCTTAGATGAAGCCTGACCGATGTCTTAAACTTGAGCATCACTCAATTTTAACATTTTAGGTCAATGGTCAAGGTAGTCCACATAGCTTTCAAGCTGGCAATAACTAGAAGCAAGATATTGAACAATGGATCACACATGCCAAGCATAGGATTGGATATAAATTCATAAAGCAAATATACATATGCAATAACATTTATCATTTAATTTGTAATTAATGTATTTGAACATTCAGTTCAATATTGATTCCAAAGGTATGAACGTGGAGTACTATACAACTTTTATGATTTGTCTATCCACCTTCTGGTAAAAAAATATAGCACATCCATGTTAACATGGAAATAAAACTCATTATTTATGCAATTATTGCATGCAATCAGTCAGCCATTCAATTTGTATGACTGCCCTTCTCACCTAAGTGACTCTTGGCTCACAAAATTTACAATGTATTAACATTACCTCTTGCTTTTCCACTTCAAAATGGATATTAAACACAAAATAGAATAGACAGTTGTAATTAAAGCATAAAAGCAAATAAATAGTTAGGCAGTAAGCAACAACCATCAGCAAAAACCTATTTGAAGAAAAGCCGGTTGAGATAAAAAATCTATTTACTTGCTGCAAGGAGAACAATTAAGATGAACCTTCCCAGCCTTATTTTATCTGCAATTTCAGAACCTCGATGGAAACAGCAAATGTCCCTCTGAGGAATAAAGAAGGCCACTGCTGAGAATTTTAAAACTCAAGCAGGCTGAGAGAGAAAGAATATAATCTTTCAAATAACCTATTCACAAGTGAGCTTTATAAATCATAACCCACACTTTGAATTATGTCTGGAAACTGCTTTCACTTCTTACTCACACTATAATTAAAGGAGTAAGCGTTTGGTCATCTTCTGTATTTGATCACCCAACAATGAGAATAATATGTCTTTAAGACATTTTGTTTTTTGTTTAAGAATCTCCATCTTGCTGTTTCATCTTTATTATCTTGCCCCATTGGAATCCTGTTGTGTCTCTTCTGACTTGACTGTTTGACACTTACCCCTTATTTTGTGGTTACATTATTTCTAATTTTCAACCATTCAAAACAGAAGGAAGTTTATCTTACAGATGCAATGTGAGAGTGTTGTGCAGTTTTCAATATGTTGCTGTTCTGTTACTGAACTACAGCCCAACCATTTTATTTTAATTTAGCATTGGAACCGAACGTGAGGTTTGCAGAAATTCTAATTATTTTTAGCTACATGTAGAACCATATGTCATCTTGCTAAATTATAGAGAAATACAAAAGTAATTGCACAAGTTTAAAACAACTCATTATTTTTAATCCAATAACCAAGTAAGGAATTGCAGGTAAATAGTCATTCAATGTCCATGTAGGAAGATTTCTTATATTGAGCCAGATTCTACCTCTTTTTCATTGACAATGGGGTAAATAACCAAGAAATCAGTTAGATGTTTTGGGTGACAATTACCATATATATTGCTTTTGACCAAGCTTGGGCTAATGAGAGTTGAAATACAAAAAGTATCTTGGGTTCCACAAACAGGATTTTTGTTTGAATCATAAGTAGTGATGGTAAAGATTGAACATCGGACCTTGTTCATTTAATTCATATCCATCTTTTCATGAAGAAATTGTTCTCAAGGAGGCAAGGAATCAAGGAAAAGAAATTAAAAACAGAGTTGAAAATGTCACTAAAATATGTCAGTACAACGTAGCTTAAAAGTTACCCTTGGGATTCCACTTGTTAAATCCAATTGATACTGTTTCCCAATATCTTATGAAACTCGGAAACAAAACATTACTAATTTTTGCTAGCATGAATTAAACTTCAGAATGGAAATGAAAAGACTGTGAACTTACCTGAAACAAAGGCCACCTTTTCCTTTAGTATGGGAAGGACATCAGCAGCTTTCAAGCCATCATTGCGGAAAGATCCTGCAACAAATGAAGGAAAGGTGGGGGGAGAAAAGAGCAATATTCAGTTAAAAGATATTCCACCTTTTGACCTTGTTTATTTCATCTATCAAATCAATAGAAAGTGAATTTCTACACTTTGGGGTTGAAAAGATGTGATGACCTAAAAAATTTGACCCACTGCAATTTTCTTCTAAAGAAAAATCTATCGTTTTATCCATGAAGCATTCTGCATGATCAAACTACAGTAGGAAATTAGTGGGTTGGGGTTTTTCTTTTCATTTTCCATCCTACTGTTATAGTATCTAGGCTGAAATATAAGCAATAGAGAATGAAAATGCCTCCAGTTGAAGACTGATTCCTGGTGATTGTATCCATGCCATTTTATTGCCAGGAAGTGGCAGATCATTCTTCTCTAAGGGTTGTTTTTTTTTTTAAATATCACTCAAGGCTACAACTCTGATGATATCCCATTCAAGGTTAATCTTGTTTAACTTCTAAAATCAGTAAAAGTCAGTTACGTTGTTGTCCATCTGCTGAAGTAGCATGCTAGCAATGTAATTAAAAAATTAAAAAAATACAAAAATACAAAAATTATAAATTAAAATTAAAAATTATATATTAAAGTTAATTGCAGTCCCTAGTTCCAGTTGTATGCTTATATATCAACACATCTGAAATTTCAGATTTGAGAATCAGAGGGATGAACATTAAACCTGTGCATGCATCCCTCATGTGCATGTTCTCCCTTTAATATGCATATTCTGCAGCAATTATGTTGGGTGTGCAAGGAAGCAGGGAATATACAAAGGCAAGAGTTCTATATAGGAAGACTGGCCTGCCTGTTAAAAATACAAATTGGGGATCAACTCTCTTTCTTTCCAGTAACCATCTGAACTTCATTCCTCGAAGAACTTCTCTGAGCCGTATATCACCTAGCTGCAAAGTGTTCTCAATGCAGTAGAGGTAGTCCTCGATTTACAACCACAACTGAGCTCAAAATTTCTGTGGTTAAGTGAGTTTTATCTCATTTTATGACCTTTCTTGCCTCAGTTGTTAACTGAATCCCCACAGTTGATAGGTTAGTAATACTGTTGTTAAGTGAATCTGGCTTCCCCGTTGACTTTGCTTGTCACAAAAGGTGATCACATGACCTGGGGACACAGCAATGGTTGTAAATATGAACCAGTTGCCAAGAATCTGAATTTTGATCACAGGATCATGGGGATGCTGTAAAGGTCGTAACTGTGAAAAACAGTCATAAGTGACTTTTTTCAGTGCCGTTGTAACTTTGAACAGTCACTCAATGAACTGTTGTAAGTCAAGGACTACATGTACAAGTAGATCATTGCATAAATGTTACAAATAAGAACCATGGTTTATGATTTCTTGCATTTGAAATATGAACATCAATGGAAAGTAAAATGCCATATGGAAGTTACTACTGATTGGGCCTTGGCAGCTTCCTCTTCATTCATTCTTAAATAGACTAATAAATCATCACTTTATCCTCCCTAGAAACCCAACGAAGTTCAGATTTCCTGTCTTTCCCAAACAAGAAGCATGCCTGCTTTCTGCCAAGGTGCATGAGTCATTTCTAGGCTGACTTGAGGCAGCTAAGCTGTAGATTAAGAGTTGAGGGAGGACAAAATTTTGGTTGCCATGGTACAGTGAGGAGTGAATGCAATTCACGTTCCCCTCACACAATAATAACTATTCAGTTGAAATTCCACCTACACCATCAGGACAACAACGGTTATGGCAGACAAAGGAACCTATAATTTTCTAGCACCAAAGCCAAGCAATGCTGAGCAGAAGATACGCCACTGGATTAGAAACCATTTTGTGTTCACTGTAATGAAGTCTTTCCCTCTCAAGAGTTATCCAACGGTAGCTAACTTCTGATCATTTTCTGTATCTAAAGAGAAGTGGTTAACATGATGATTTATTACTGAAGGCCAGCAGAAAAGAAGAAAACAATCACATTCTTCTCAAGTATGCTTGTCCTACGTTTATACACTTTAAAAAAATGATACATTTTCCCACAATTTTTAAAGCTATGTACAGGTAGTTCTCAACTTACAATTCGTTTAGTGACTGTTCAAAGTTACACGAAAAAAGTGACTTGACCATTATTCACACTTATGACTGTTGCATCATCCCTATGCTCAGATGCTTGGCAACTAGTTCATACTTATGACCGTTGCAGTGTCTCAGGGTCATGTGATCACCTTTTGCGACTTTCTGACAAGCAAAGTCAATGATGAAGCCAGATTCACTTAACAACTGTGTGACTAACTTAACAACTTGATTCACTTAACAGCTGTGACAAGAAAAGTTGTAAAATGGAGCAAAACTCATTTAACAAATGTTTCACTAAGCAACAAAAATTTTGGGCTCAGTTGTGGTCATAAGTCGAGGATTACTTGTAAAAGCAGATACAAAGCTACAAACTAGATGCAACCACTAGCTCTGCATTGGCAAATTGCATCCCATTTTATACTAAATTTATCAAATTGCCTCGAGTACCTGAAACATCCATAACTGTGGTTTTCATGTCAAACCCCTGCATTTCGCCGTTTCTTAATTATTACACAGTATCACTTAGTGTTCTAAAAGAAGCTCTTAACACCAATTCTTTGAGATTTCTTTCTTTCTTTTAAAAAAGCCAATTCCTAGGAAAAACCATTATGGATAAACACAACCATCCAAAGGACATCAGCAGACTAATGTGATCCATTTACGGAGTTCACTGAGTAAATGGAGCAATATTACAAATAATAAATTCATACAACTACTGCATCACCCCCAATTTTCCTCTTTGTGGCTCCTTGTTGTTGCAATGTTA
Organism: Stegonotus admiraltiensis; assembly: GCA_032468215.1. Taxonomy (NCBI): domain Eukaryota; kingdom Metazoa; phylum Chordata; class Lepidosauria; order Squamata; family Colubridae; genus Stegonotus; species Stegonotus admiraltiensis. The sequence goes on from JANHZT010006177.1 coordinate 15,817, forward strand.
TGGGACTCGATTCAAAATAATGACCATTCCAATGGATAAAAATGAAGAATACATGGTATGGGTCCAGGGTATCAGAGGCGATGTTTCTCCCCAATGGGACAACCCTACCCCACTCATGCCAGCAGAAGAAGTCTGCAACAAATCCCATCCACTAAGGAATTGAAGCAGGCAGTGTCAAGGAGAAGAGCCTTTTCTGCTGTGGCTCCATCCCTGTGGAACTGGGGGTAAGAACTGCCCCCTCCCTTTTAGCCTTCTGGAAGGGTATCAAAACCTGGCTTTATCTGGCTGGTTTGGGACCCCAAGGGAGTTGCTCACTGCTGGAGGTGGCTGAGGAGATAAGAAGACCTCCATCTCTTAGCTAGCTTAGTTTCTGTTTTAGTACCGTTTTTTTAAACAATATTCTAATATGTGTAGTTTCTAATGTTTTAATATTTTGATCATTTTTTAAACTTGTTTTATAACTTGTAACTGCCCAGAGTCACCTTGTGGGGGAGATGAATGGCATAACATTTTAAATTATCTTTAGTTTATATAATTTATCAATCATCTTTGGCACACGCATGGATCTCAGGTTGCTCTCTTATCTTTTAATGGAGCTGCTCTCATGTCTTGAGCAACAACTCAGTTCAAGATTAGCCTGATAGATAGAGAAGTGATGGGAAAAGACCAATCGACTTAAACTCTACACACTGTGTTATTTTCAAAGGCATGAAGTTGGAAGTGGAAATCCACAAATCCACAAATGCATAATGCATAATATATACATACTGTATACCAAAAGTCATGCCCTAAAGACAAAGTCACACTCTGTAGACAATGTACTGTATTATATAAATTATTGTAAATGTTCAAATTGGTTGCCATTTTTTCTAAACACCTCCTTCCTTATTTGATGTACTGTATGACCTTTGAACATTCTTAAGAGTAGTAACATTTTCTCTGGGAAAAAATTATTAATAAAACCTATGTGTTTAGCCTATATTGGTATATAGCCTATATAATTCATATTTTCTTTACATCACACAGCTGGATGGTACCCTTTAAAAACTCTTTCAGACGTACTACAGTTTGCCACGTGAGGAAATAGCAAAATTGATAGATACCAGAGAGTTCCCTTCCTCTAAACCTTTAATGTTAAGCTCTTGGAGGATGGGCAATTTCCATGGGCAGTCGCTAAAGAAATATTCCTCAGCTGTCAGAATACATTCCGCTTTTGTTACTAAGGAAGGAAAGTTTAAATGGAAATCAGTAATACGAGCGTACAACCAACTGTGACCACTGAAATCACAACAAAGGAAATAGTTTGGTAAAGATTCTTGGCTTCATTTTTGGATTTGCAAATATGAATGTACAGAACATTTTACATCACAGTATCTCCATATGTTGGCCAGCTGTTTCTAATCCCATTATTTCCTGTACAGCAATTTCATTTCAAACAAGATACAGTGTCTGGAAGTTGCCCGCCAAGTACTGCATACATGCATATGTTTTGGACAGGTAGCACCAACAATAAATTTCCCACCTACCTTTCCTGCCCTTGCTTATCCTCAGCAAGGATTTTGCAGGGGACAAGCTGCTCTTGCTCAAGAATAAATCAGACAAATTACTTCCATTGTCAGTTGCTAAAATTCAGCCGTTTGTACAGTCCACATGATGGAACCACATCCATCTTGCTCTCTATCTCCTAGCCCTCTTAAAAATATTTTAAAATATTAATGAACTTAATTTCACCTGGCTACTCTATGCACACATTTCTTCAGTGTATACCTTTTGTAGCATTTCCTGTCACTGCATCCGCACATTCAAAGCATGTCCAGTAGCTCGGATTATTATAAGATATGGGGAAAATTTTATGGTTAGAAAAGAGATATAAAGATTGTGATAATTAAATAAGGAGAATGTTATAAATATTGTAACAGAGAAATGGAAATTATCAAGGAAGAAATGAAGATAGGAGGAGGAATAAAAAGAAGTAGTAGTCACAGAAGAAACACCGAGAAGACACACGGAAGGATTGATGTATTATGTGTTTGTTTAAAAAAAAAAAACTTTTTATTTTAAAAAAAAGCATGTCCAGTATCCTATCCCTACTTTGAGTGGAAAACCTGCCCTGTCATTCTGGTAAGAAAGCCACTTTTAATCTCAGTCTGACATTTCATTAATTTATCATTCGAGCTATGAACAAAAGAGAAGTGTATTATGTATTAAAGTGCAGCTTGCCTTGTCTAAGGATGACAGTTCAGCTAAATGAATTCATGAAAGAGGACAAAATTGAGAGTAAAGAATTTGCACCGTTAAAAATGAGGTAAAGAAATACCAGAAGGCAAATTTATAAAAGCACTAATTGTAAAATCGTCTGATTCTTAGGATTCCTTATTTAATGGTGCAATAGAAAGGAAGGATCACCTGGTGTCCTACTTTCCATCTTTCTTTGTCCATGCTAATTATCCATAGTATTGTTTCCAATGGTTCTGGAAAATTTTGCAGGTTTGATAGATATAGATATGTAAATAATACGAATTTGTTAGATTTAATATAGCTGCCCATTCCAAATGTAAGCAATTTTAAAAATGTTTTTATTAAAAATTTTAACAAAGTAAAAACTGTAACAGAAAATGAAAAGAATTGCCTGTCTTCCTTTTCCTCCCATTTTTTACCAGTTAATTGTTTGATGTTTTCTGATGTTCAATAAACAAACATATTTGCTAATGACTTAGTGGCATGTATCCTTGTTCAAATTTGGATGCAAGGATTCACTGGGACAGTTCTGGGTCCCTACTAAAGTATAAATTACCACAGTGATTTACCATATGGCAGAAACACAACTAAGCGAGTTGTGTAGCCAACTCACCCCATTTGTGTCATCCTTCTCCTCTGCTTTGGAAGGGCAGACCTAAATATGATTATAACTGCATTCAGTTTGTCCTCAAGTGGAAATTCCACAAGACAAAATCACATAGCAAGTCTGAGGCTAGTGTTTGATTAGCAGCTGCTATATCTTTTCTTTGTTGGTCCTTGTCTATCTTCATGAAACACCTTTGCCAGTGGTTATATTACTTAATTAGCACTTAGATTTATATACCGCTTCACAGTGCTTTGCAGCCATCTCTAAACGGTTTACAGAGTCAGCATATTGCTCCCAACAATCTGGCTACTCATTTTTACTGACTTTGGAAGGATGGAAGGCTGAGTCAACTTTGAGCCAATGAGAACTGTTGACATTCAGCAGAATTAGCCTGTAATATTGCGTTCTAACTACTGCGCCATCAGGGCTCTTCCCATTAGCCCACTTTTCTGACTTTGCATGATATATACTAACAAAATAGGCTTTATTTGCATTACACTTGGCTTAAAAAGTAATTTGGGAGTTCAGAATGTATTTTAGATCCCTTTTTTTCTTCTCCAACAGACCAGCAGAGCATAGATCGTATTTTTGTCTTCCTACAGTCATTCTGTCTCAAAATCCTTTAGCTCCGTGATGGCGAACCTATGGCACGGGTGCCACAGGTGGCACGCGGAGCCATATCAGTGGGCACGCGAGCTCAGCTC
>JANHZT010006177.1:56552-67180 GCA_032468215.1 Stegonotus admiraltiensis
ATGCACCCTGCCTCCCTGCACATGTCCCACCCACCCCCACACATACACATGTGCCCCCACACATGTGCCACCCCCCCTGTGCATGTGCACATGCTTCCCCACATGCACCCCACCCATGCACATGTGTGGCAGAGACCCAAAGACCAGTTGGCCGGCAGGAGGTGCATGCGCATGCACAGCGGAGCTGAACTAGGGCGACAGCTCATGTGCCATCAGAGAGGGCACTGAGTGCCACCTCTGGCATGTGTGCCACAGGTTCACCATCACGGTCCTAACTGGTCAAGCACTGAGTCTTGAAACAGGCTGCTGCAAGAAGTAGTGAGTCATTTTTCTCAGAGATTCTTCAAACAAAGGTTGGATGACCAAGGAGTGGGACTAGATGACCTCTAAAATCACTTCCAACTCTATGATTCTAATGATTTGGTTATTGTTGGTTAATACGGTTCAGCGTGTTATGCAACCCCCATGATGGCTAGCTCAGTACATTAATCTATTCAGTGGTGGGTTGCTCCCGGTTCCGTCTGGTTCTTGAGAACCGGTAGTAAAAGCGGTGGGAGGCTCTGTCCACCCGCTCTGCCATCATATTTGACGATGTGTGCATGCTCAGAAGCTTCGCAGAAGTGTTGGGAACCAGTAGAAAAGGTAAGTAGAATCCACCCCTGAATCTATTCCTAAACAGCCCCAGACTGACTCAAAAGAACAGAAACTAGATAAAACCTGCTTTCTGAGATTGAGAAAGTGGCTCCAGTGACAAATATAACCAGGTTAGACAGCGAAACATCTGATGGGCTAAGCGATGTAGAGCTTGTAGAGCTCATTTACAGATTTTTCTCAATTTGCGACCCCAACTGAGCCCCAGATTTCTGTTGCTAAGTAAGACAGTTGTTAAGTGAGTTTTGCTCCATTTTGCTACCTTTCTTGCCACAGAAAGCGAATCACTGCAGTCGTTAAGTTAAGGACATGGCTGTTCTCATTGGCTTTGCTTGTCAGAAGGCTGTAAAAGGTGATCCCATAACCCCAAGAGGGATACTGTGACCATCATAAATACAAGTCAGTGGCCAAGTCTCCAAATTTTGATCACGTTTGTGGGGTCACTGCAATGATAACGCAAGCGTGGAAACTGGTCATAAGTCACTTTTTTCGGTGCCATTGTAACTTAGAATGGTCACTAAATGAATGGTTGTAATTGAGGTCTGCGTGTACTACTGTTAATCCAAGCCATAGAAGCCCATCTGTCAAAGAAAGGCAAGGAAAGATATGCAGAAATATTTGGTATTACAAGTGCTTGGTCCCACTGAACTTTTCCCAAAAACATCATGATCTCTCCCATTGTTGGGTATCTCCTCCTGCTCCCTAAGTTACAAAACCATTCTTCCTCAAAACCATTAAAAAAAAAACCCTCTATCATTGCCCTTTTTAGAGCCATGCAGCTGCCTTTCGCAGACATGCATTCATTTTTATTTGTCTCGTGTTATTAAGCTTGCAAAGAAGACAAATAATATCTTAAGCATGAAGGTAACAGTAATCTGTCTTCCTGGATATAAGATAGATTGAAATATTTGCAGGTATGACAGAAACAACACAAGACTGGGTCTCATTTCAGGAAATTTCATTGGAATTTTCCATTCACTTTTGGATTTTTTTTGCTTTATGTCTTTATCCATGATCTGTTATCCAGGGATTTCAAGTTTAAAACAGAGATAAAAAGAGAAAAAAAAAACCTATGTAGCATGCTAATTTTTCCTAGCTGTTTTTCTCTGCTTCTCTTCACAAGGAGGCTGAGTGAAACTGTAGATTTTGGCACGTTATTTTCCTGACTTAAATTTTTCTCAGTGTATTGGTTTAAGAAATTGGGGAGGAAAGTTTGAAAGCGTCCACCCTAATATATATATTTGATACACATTTTCTATTATATATAATTATTTTTTAAGAGCTCAAAAACAGAGTCACCCTATTTGGAAAGCTCTGAATTTCATGAGGCCATCTGGGTCTTCAGAAGGAGCCAATTATACAGTTTAAATCAAACAGTTTTCTCCATCACTGTGAAAACTGCCCAGAGCTCAAATTCTCACTTGTCTCATCCTATTGTGTGTGGTGTGGGGGAGTTTTGGCCCGGAAGCAGAAGTGCATATGTGTGTACTTTCCTCTGTTTTTCAGAACACAGGAAGGAACTAATTGAACAATGAAGCCACTCCGCCTAGCCTTTCTAAAGATCCACAAGAATGGCAGGAATCAGGGAGTCCATCCATCCTCAATGAAATCATAACATGGGCTAAAATCAAATGGAGGAGTGGGGGGAGGGAGAGAGAGTCCTTGGAGCTTAGATCCTTGTTTATTATGAGCAGGACTGTGCTATGATAGTTGATCAGAGGAGCTCGGCGTTTACTTGAGTGTTTACAATAGCTGCCATCCCCAAGAACTGCCAGAATAGATGTTGTGGGCTGACGACATTAGAAATTCTCAGGCACGCTATCTACAAAAGCAAGACATTTTAGCGCACCAAAGATCCTATTCCTTCCACCAACTTTCTGCTTTGCAAAAAGTGCACTGCTTAGATACCATTTCGTGTGATGTTTTGTTTTCAATGGAATCCTTCTTTTTCCGATTGCAAAACAAGTAAGTTTATTCAAATATCAAATGGACGGCAGAGTAAATTAAGAATGTCTTGCAGCTAAATTCAGAAACGTTTATGTAAGCATTGGTTTCCTTCCCTTACTACTTTTACAAAAAAACAAAAAGAAACCCCTTTACTGTTTGGTTTACAGTGAGTAAATATTGCTTCTTTATCATATACTCTCAAAGTAAACAATATAAAGAATTGTTCTGTTTAGAAATGTTGGTATTAGAATAAAGCATTTTCTGAGCCTTGGGCTCTGAAACACTAAACTGCATACTTCTTGCATGCTGACCTCTTACAGTGTTGCATAAAGCTTTTGGTTTAATTCCTTCAATCCTTTTAGTTTTCCTTCCATCCATCTAGGTTTCTAGTCCTATGGATGAAGCAATAAGCTTTAACGGACAATAGCTTTCTTTATGGTGTGAAATACAGCAGCTATAAAATGGATATAATGGATATGGATAAATTTAAAATCGATTACACATAGTCCTCGATTTACAGCCACAATTGAGTCAATTCGGTTGCTAAGTGAAACATTTGTTAAGTGAGTTTTGCCCCATTTTACAACCTTTCTTCCCACAATTGTTAAGTGAATCTGGCTTCCCCATTGACTTTGCTTGTTAGGCGGTCACAAAAGGTGATCACATGACCCTGGGACATGGCAACCGTCATAAATATGAATCAGTTGCCATGCATCTGAATTTTGATCCCGTGACCACAAGGATGCTACAAAGGTTGTAAGTGTGAAAACCAGTTATAAGTCACTTTTTTCAGTGCCATTGTAACTTCAAACGGTCACTAAATGAAGTGTTGTAAGTCAAGGACCACCTGTATAAGTTTAAAATAAAAACTGGCAATTACCTTGGGAATTTGGTTGCAATAGAAGGGATAGATATCTGATTCCTAATTACAGAATTAAAGGATTGATCCAGAAAAGAAAGATTAATGAAGCATTGATAGCAATACAGCATTGCTTCCTAACTTCAGGTGAGCATTAATCAACATAAAAATTAAAAGCATCTACCCAGGGAAAAAGGCTACATTCCCTGTGCTGGTTTTAAGCTACAAGTCATGAATTATTAACTGGAATAATGATTTAAAATTTGTGGCAAGACTTTAAAGATATTGTAACTTCAGAAAAATGCAAACTTTAAAATTAATTAGTTTGCCCATTTTGAAGCCTGTTTCTTTTTCCTTTTACTTCAAATGACTAGAGAAACTATTAAAGTTTTTCTAAATTTAAAAAAAAAGCCCAGAGGAACTTAGGGAAAGAAAAATAGTAATTACACACACACACACACACACACACACACAAAACACATAAACATAGATAACAGTATGTCACTTTGCAATGAGCAACCTTTTACATGTAAGGCAAAGATCATAACTATGCTGCTATTTTAGCATTACAACTAAAGGGAGTTGTGGAAGATACTCAAGAATGGCAATGCAGAAAGTTTTATTTTAAACATGGTTATTAAACCAAGAAGCATCTGCTTTTTGATACTTTAACCTACATTTATAAAAAATAACCTTGCATGTATATTTACATGTGCAAATGTGTACATACATGTATTTTGCAACACACACACACATCTATCTATGGCTCTTCAGATACATTCAGATTACTGAATTGGCAGGATCTGAGGAAGTCTGCTGAGAGTTGCAGTTCAACATCATTTGGAGGGTCACAGGCTTTTGGATTTTAAGATCTATTTTAGATGGACAAATGTGCATTTTCTGGATCTTTTAGTATTCTGTTATTTAAAACTGCAAAGCTTTTACTTCTATTAGGTTTTTTTCTTCTGAATTCAGATGAAAAGCTGTTTCATATCACAAAAATAAACCGGGTTATTTCTGAACTCCTTGCTTCATTTATTCCTTTCAAGTGGAAAAGCATTTTTAGTTTCTCTTAGAATGGCAAAAAAAAAACATTACATACATATCAAACTGTGCATCACATTGTTTATATTGGATTAATACTGGCATAAATAGACACTTAAGAATTTTAATGAACCTATGGGGAAGAGTAGAGAATATGAAAAAGATGAATGCCTCAAGTTTAACATGTATATTTAGAGCTTTTCCTATAATAGTCTTAAAATATTGTAAAGAGATTAATAATTAAGTATATTTTTATGTGCAGGCAAATTCCTAAATTATCTGTCAGGTTTACTGTGCCAGAAATATAGAATGGAGGAAACATTTCCATATTATATGGCTTATCCAAGTATTTTTCCTGTTTTGGTGTAATATCCATACGCTTAACATAATTTGGGGAAGAGGTATGCAATTTAAATCATACTGAATTATATAGCAAAAATTTGAAATTCATCAACATAAGGAAAATTCTGGATTTAGCAAAGATTACTGTGTTATGATGGGCGGTACCATCCTGAATTTACACTTTGAAACTATGACATGTGCTTACTTTCTTCTTATGAACTGACTCTCCATCAACACAATGGGAAAAATTATCATTATTCAATTACATTAAAAAATTATCATTACTCGTTACGTTAAAATCAATGTTTAATGCTGTGAGCGATGTTCTGCATGTCTAATATATTTTTCTCTCATTTTAATATTTATTTGGGAATTGTAAAGTTATTTTACCACTGCCAGACCTAGCATAAATCCCCTATTTGTTCTGTTTCATAGATGCAGTTCTTGACTGCATGTTGTGATGAGAACTGTATTAGGGGATCAATAGCAGCCACAAGCAGCAGCCTCTTCCCCTTTTCTCTAAAACTCTTCACCGATCCATCTCATTTTCAAAGCATCCTGCTAATTAGATGTTGATGTCTCACTGAGCATTGCTTCTTCACTTAATTGTATATACCAGGTGAAGAGTTAATAGTTTTAAAGTTTCCCCAGACAAATAGGAGGAGGAAGGAAAAAGCACATAGAAAGAAGACCAATTAAATAACTTTCAAGTTCAATTGATGCTGGGATATTAAAACCTAGGAGATCCTATGGTAACTAGGACAAAATCAAACTGGACTTTGTCAGTAGTTGGTTCAATGCCCCAAAATTGGACTTTTTGTATCCTGGATGTTTGCATAGGTTAAAATCAGAATATAGACCGATGCATCTATAGTCAATTGTGATGCAGAACAATTTTAGCCCCAGAAAGATCAATTAGCACCTTTTTAGTTTCCAAAACAGTTTGCAAATGCGGAGGCTCAAAAAGGCTAACTGGGACTCAGATCAGAAAAGGTCTGTTTTCAGCAAACAAAATAAATTACTTCTCTGCTCTCCTTGGATATGCCAGTAGTCACCTAGCAGCCCTGTTCTGGGTGACTCAGTCTCTCCTTGGAGGAAGTAATGGCAAAGTCTACCTGAAGGGTTGCTGTGAAGGATATATTTTGCATATGGCAGATAAAATCTACTGCATCCGCTCTATGTTGAACTCCAGGCTTAGAGCAGAGTCTACGGAGGTGATGGAGGTTACATCTTGCAAGGTGAACTGGGAAGAGTTTGAGCTTGTTGTACCTAAGAAAGGACTCTTTCAGCTGCTAGTTCAGCCACTTGTGTGTTAGATCCATGCCTTTCCTGGCTAATTAACACCTTATGGGAGGGGAGACATGAGTGGGTCTGGGGAATAGCAATAGCACCTAGACTTATTTACTGCTTCATAGTGCTTTATAGACCTCTCTAAGCAGTTTACAGTCTCAGCATATTGCCCCCAACAATCTGGGTCCTCATTTTACCCACCTCGGAAGAATGGAAGGCTGAGTCAACCTTGAGCCTGATGAGATTTGGACTGTCAAATTGCAGGTAGCCAGCAGTCAGCAGAAGTAGCCTGCAATACTGCACTCTAACCACTGCTCCACCACAGCTGATAACTTCTGCTTAAGGGAGGGAGGGGTTTCACCAACTCTTAAGGAGGTGCAAAGGACTATTGCTGGACCCAGCTAGCCTGGAGAGTTTTCATCCAGTCTCAACCTCCCTTTTCTAAGGAAAGTGGTGGAGAGAGTGAACACATGGCAGCTTCAGAAAACACCAAATGAGGTGGATTATCTAGACCCCTTTTCAGTCAGAGTTCAGACCAGGGTTTGGGACTGAGATGGCACTGATTGCACTCATGAATGACCTCTGGCAGAAGTGGCACAGAGGTGGTGCATTCATCCTGGCTTTTCTTGACCTTTCAGTGGCATTAATATCATTGATCATGGGATCCCTCTGGGTCAGCTCTGGGAACTGGGGGCAGGTGGTACTGTATTATGCGGCTTCTCCTCCTTCGTCCAGGGCCAATTCCAGTTGGTGTTGATTGAGGGAAAGTGATGTAGCCCATGGCCCCTATTTTGTGTGATGCCTCAGGGTTCTGTTCTCTCTCCCCTTCTATTTAACGTTTATATTATCTGTTGGTTTGGGATGAGATATCAATATGCAGATGACACCCAGCATTATATCTCTACCCCCAGGACCCTTGAGAGATGCTGTAGACATCCTACCCTAGGGCCCTCTGCTCATGTGCAAAGCTCCATGTGTGTAGCGGAGGACACGCATCTCTCTCTCTCTCACACACACACACACACACACACAGGGTTGGGCTACCAAGTTGGAAAGGTTGGGGATTGCTGGTTTAAGGAACTTGGCTGAGATCTGTAAAAAAATCTTATTTCTTCCTGTCCTATTTGTATTGTTGAGCTAAGAATAATTGGGGGGGGGGAGAGGGAAGTTTTTGTCTGGGTTTACCTTGCTTTGAGTATAATTTCCCTTGCATTTGATGAAGCTATATGGAGGACTAAAATGATGCTGGACTGGGACGAGAAATTCCCACAGAGTCGTAGTGGGATTCAAATAATTTAACAACTAGTTCGCCCAGGGTCATATTGGCTGTCGTGGGAGGTTGGCCCATCCCCATCTTCCAGCTCTGTCGCACATGCAGGACGAGCCTCCCGCAAGGGCCAACCTTACCCTTGGTGAACCGGTTGTCAAATCCCCCCCCCCCACATCAAAGTGGATCCTGGGTGCTGCGCTGCAATGGAGAAATGGGAAACTGAGTTGGTGGCATGAAGGAAGGAGGTGGTGCAGGGAGAAGAAAGAGGGAAAGTGGCCTTCTCCTTCCCTCATACAGGCTGCTCCGTTGCCCGTTTCTCCACTGCAGGGAGAAACAGATCCTGCAAAGGATCCACTTTGATATGGGGGGGAGTAATTTAACAACCAATTTGCCCAAACAAGTGTGAACTGGCTGAATCCTACTACTGGCACAGACCATGGTATTCCTTTGGTGGCTTTGGCCAATCACCATTTCTCAGCCAATCCTACTTTATAGTGTTCCAGTTCTGAAGATAAAATGAGGGGAAATCCTTATGTGTGCTCTTCTGAACTCCAGAAAGAGGAAAAGCGGGATAAAAATATTATACGAAATAAAAATGTAAAATACAGAGACAGACAGTAATGGCAGATCCTGAGCCAAAATGTCTTCGGCTCAGGCCTAAGAATGGTTTGAGCAGGCATTTCTGGTATAAGTTCCCCTAATGTTCTTACTCTGACAAATGCGCACAGCTGTTTAAATAGGTATATCCTCTAATGAAGTTCATGATTGCCATGTCAAAAAAATTACACCCCATACAACTAATAGAAGCTGTGCAGCTGCCCTTACATAGTGAAGCTTGGCTGATGTTGGAAAAATATTAAGAGGTTCAGAACTTGAATGTGAAACTACCAGTAAATGCCAATGTTTTAGGCTAGAATGTGAGGTTAAGAAAAACTGCAGAAAAAGGCAGTGATAAACCACTGCCAATTGTTCTCAAGAAATTGACATGGACAGGTTTATGAAGTCACCAGCTCAGCCCCATTTTGCTTCTCCTTTTAAAAACAACAGCCACCACCATCTATAGTTGTTGTTTGCATTTTGAGGACAGCATTCTTGATTGGCTGGCCTATTTGTCATTCTTTAATTATAGTCATAGATTATCAGTTACTTAGGAGGATTTCTTGTATTTAGTTTTCAGTTGTTGCTCAGCTAAAGTACGTCTACGTTAGAGCACCTAATGGTTTTTCTCACTGTTCTCATCAATCTGTCTCTTTGTTGATTTTTGCAATGCTTCCTCAACCCAGACAAAACAGATTTTATTCAAAGACTTTTATAAGTGGAATGCTGAATCCATCCATTGAGAAAGGAACACTAAGGATGATACTTTAAGAGTCTTGGAAGACACACACAGCTATCAAGCTAGGAGGATAGTTTCCCTTTTTATGCTCTAAGCTCAACTGCAAATCCCAAGGCTTCATTTCTTTTAATAATGTTAACCACTTGGCACGGAAAGAAAAGAACAGTGCCCATTTTTCTAAACTACTGTAATTTTACAACATGATACCCGAAAGGAAGCTGTAGTAAAAGCCAACCTTGGACCTAGAAGTTCTAAACGTTTCCAAACTAATGATGAACATTTCATTTTCTAGTCAAGGTGATTGCGTAGGTCACTGTCAAATCAGTTCGAAACACTTACGGATGAATTCTAGCTTCAGTATGCAAAGTACACTGTGGTTGCTCTGCAGGAAGACTTCTGCCAAAAAATGAAACCTTGTTAATTTTTAGGGGAATGCTGCTATTTTTGAAAACCTCAACCACATTATTGAAACCTAGATGAGGAAGTCTGGCGTTGCAGCTTTTTTGTAGTTTTCCCCCATACACCGGATAAGCTCTGAACAGCTCATCCAGATGTATGGCATTAAGTCTAATCAATAAGTGGATGATACCTAGAGGAATCTAATGCCTGGATATGGTAATGGCCTGAATGAAGACCAATAAAATGAAACTCAGTCCATATTTTAAAAGCCAGTGTTAGTTAGCAGCTTATCTATCTAGGTGAATGGGATTCCAAGTATTTTGGAGGCTTGTAATTCCCCAGTTAGATCAAACTCCTGGTCTACTGTATTCATCGATCAGTCTTAGTAAATAGATATACAAGTGGCTCGTAGGACCCACAGAATGTTCTAACAACCTAGAATGGTATGCCAGCTATGACTCCTTTTTGATCAAGATTAGCTTGTTCAAGTTCTGCATTGTTCCCTTCTCCGAACTTCTCCGCAAAAATGGATTTTAAAAATCTGACTAACAATGAAGGAGCTTTTCAAAAGTGGTGTCAAAGACTCCAAAGCTGGTCCAGACCAAAGAAGAAAGTTCTACGCAGTAAGTTCTTCAGTAAGGTGTACACACACACACACACACACACACACTGACTTCTGAAACATGTAGGAGGAATTTTCCAGCCTTATTTATATGTGAGATGATTTGAAACTGTTCTTATCAGGATTCTTTTCACCTGAGCTAAGGTACGATTTTGGTGATAAACTGTCAATTGACTCACCTCTATACCTTCACGTTCCATTTCATTCCTAGTCTTCCTACAATCTCTCAGAAACGTGGCATCCTCTATGCTTCCCACAGAACTTATCTTTGATGGAAATATTTGTTCTCACTTAAATGGCAAAAGTGCGCTTTTAAATTTTCTCAAGCCATTAAAATTTATTAAAGCTTTAAATTTTGTTTCAGCTCTTTTGTTTGTGGAGGTGTGTAAATGCACGTATTTTCAGCTACATTCTTTCTTAATTTTGCTTTTTGTTTCATTCTTAATAGATTTTCATTTCTTACATTAAAGTTACCTGGATAGGTTTTTGTAGTAGGTCAGCCTTTAACAAGTGTAAATAAATGAATGTATTAACGGAAATATTTAGTTCTGGCTGACATTTTAAAACACAGTGACCTAGAAAACGGCACAACTTGGTTACATAAAACCATGCTTAATCCTACGGTTCCTAATTTAACATTCTCTTCTAGGTCTACTCATGTGAAAGTTATGTAAACCAATAAATAGACCCCCCCACACATGCCGCTTTTATAAAGGAAGAAAAGTTTTCTTTTGTGGCCATCAAAGGAAAGAAAAGAAAGAAATGGGGTGGGGGGAATCTAAGGCAAAGACAATCCCCTGAAATGGCCCAAAAAAAAAAAAAGCATCAGAAAGTAGCTGCAGGAAGAAGTGATTCAAATGAAGGCATA
>JANHZT010006177.1:133878-150139 GCA_032468215.1 Stegonotus admiraltiensis
GCCACTCCTGCCTTTTGGCAGCCCTGCATGCTCGAGCATTGAGAAGAGGCTCCTCCACTTCGCTCTCTCCACTTGAAAGAGCCTCTGGAGGTTCTGAAGGCCCTGGTTGAGTCTCTGCCTCTGGCACCACATCCTCTTCAGCCTCCTTGCTGTCCAACTCGAGCGCCGGCTGCGCCGGCTGCTGGCGCAACACCACACCAGCCTCCATGTCATCGGGATCAGCTACAATCCATGCAGGCCACTGGAGGGCCACAACACCCAGCTACATTTAAACAGACCATCATTTTATTCTGTTTCAGACAACGTGTGCTTGAAAAAGAGGTATGCTACTTTCCCACAAAACTGTACATCTGTGCAAATAAGGATCTCGCATCACGGCCCCTGGCGTTTTCAGCAATGCACATGAGGCATTAGGTGAACAGGTGCCTCTGCAACAAACCATGCCCCAAACCAAATGGCCATAATGGGAGGTGACCTGCCACCAGAGGAGAAAGAACATGCCCATGGTGGCTTCAATCACTCAGTGGGAGAAGGTGATGTCACCACCACCATCACCAAGGCAACGTAGCTTATTTGTCCAGTAAGATTCATATTGAGAGAAAAGAAGAATATTCCTTTAACAGCAGAACTAACAGTAACCTTGTCACACCCTGTTGGCACTTGTATATTTAGTTGTATATAGTTGTATATTTTCCTGTGTCCGTGTAGCTGATATGCAAGCTTAGGAAGAGCTATAGTTTCTTAAAGAGGCGAGACAGATGCCATCATCATATCAGTGTCTCCTCCCAAGCACCTTTACTGCTTTTGATTTGAATCGCTTCCATCCTTCTTTCCCTTACTTCAGTACATTAGATACAATAGAGGTTGTAAATAATGAAAGAGCACCATGGTCTGATGATCAGAAATGTAGTTAACAGATTGTTTAGATTGGTTGATTGAAGAAAATTATTCTTCAAAGAAAGTTTCAAATCACTACTTTTTTGGCTATTTGTGTTTCCTGATTAAATTTTAGTTACTGCATTTGAAGGCTACTGCCTGGTCTATTTCAGGAAGATTCCTACTATTCTGTGTAATTCACTTGTTGAGTCTTCCACAGCAGAAGATTTTCCAAATGCGAGGACTTTAAGTCCCACACTTTACAACAGTTACCAACGATATCCAAGGACTAGGGTCAGCAAGTCAGCACAGAATGCTGAACATCCTTCTCCATTTGCATTATACTAGAAAAGGCTACAAGAGAGTAAACAAGACAATTGTACTATATGCAGGGTTTGAAAGCTTTCCTTTAGGTGTTTCTCAGGACAAAGCACTACTGCTACTGCCTGCACAACTGCCATCATTTTGTGATAATTTAATGAGTAATTTTGGATCTCACGGTAGAAGACAATAAGATGAGTGAACGCGAGAAGATGCGGACATCATTTTTAGGATGTTGAAAATTTCTGTAGCTCCACATTGATGCTGTGCAAAAAGAAAAAGGGACCATTTTAGAAAACTTTACTGTGTCAGATGAGCCTGGAAAGCTAATAATTAATTATTCAAGAAATGTTTCCCCCCTCTAATTTGCTTAATGACAACTAATTTGTTAACCTATACTGTGGAACAGCAGTAAGTGTCCCTCCAATTAGTATATCCTCCTATTTCAAATCAAACTGAAATAAAATTTCTTCTTCGTGACTTGCCACATTATTTTTTTTTTAAACATTCCCCACTAGGCACCTATGATGCTTTTGCAAATTTGTCGTCGTCTACCCTATATGGCTGTCCAGCTTTCTTCATTAATTGGTTGTGTCCTTCCTGCTGCTACTGTTACATGGCTCATTCTAAGTCACTTGTTTTCTGAATCACCAAAAGCTCATTTATTTAATTAAAAAAAAGGCTGTGAATTTTGAAATGATCTTGGCTTAAAATTAAGAAGAATATCCCTCTTTTGATATTTCAGATCTTTCATTATTATCAATTGGCGCACAGTCAGACAGATGTTTAGCCTGGATTTGGCATTTTTATCCACCTATTAAGTCCTTCACATGGACTAATTAATATTATTTTATATTCATATCTAGAACTTCCTCCAAAGAGGGTTAGGATTAAAGCAAATTGATACTGTAAGCCTAGCCCACCAATGGTGCCCCTCGCCTTAACCCTTCCAATGCTTAACTGACAAGGCATTAAGATCTAATAAATATGAAAACTAAAGTCAGATGTGGCAGTGAAAGAGTTAAGGGCATGGTTGCTGGGAGAAAATAGTCTACAGTGTCTCCCTTCCTTTGGTATCCTATGTATTTCTTATTTGCTTAATGGTTGACTCCAGGTATTCAGAGCAGCTTGTGCAGGGTGACCTCAAATTTTAACTCCACTCCCCCCCCCCAAAAAAAATACAAGCTAAGATTGGACTGATAGAGAACGACTGACCCCAAGTCACTCAGTTAATTCCCCAGTTAAATAGGGATTTGAATGTGGGTCTTCCAAGGACAAATTTACCATCTTAACTACCGCATTATAGTATATGCAAAAAACCACTAGTACAAGCAAAGTTAAAAATACTGCTGTCACTGCCTATATCTATATAATTCTGTTGAACTCTCTGAAAATTACTTTTTAATAATTACAAAATCATTATGTAAACTTTAAATGTATCCAAAAAGAATTTATTGGAATAATATTATGATTCATTGTTCACTGGCTGTTGATCCAATGTAGGCTTTCTTATTAAAGAAAATATTATATATTTTCATTGGGTTCCCCCACAGACAATCTTATTTTGGACCTTCTATGGACAAAAAAACAAAGCAGGTTTCTACTTTTTGTCTATTTATAGTAGCTTTCGGTTTGAACATCTGCACTAACTTAGTCAATGCTTCCTATCATCAAGAAGCCTTGTATATGCCCATATGCATGTAAAATCTTCAGGCAAAACAGGGAATACAGCCAAGCTACAGTTTAATTCAACAGAAAGAGCCTTGAGAAATACAAATTGCAGCGCAATTTTAATCGCCGTAAATAGTTTCTACCCGTCTTTCCCAGCACAGCCATCAAAACTTAACAAGGAACTTGGTATCATCTATCACCTTCCCATCTGAATAAACACATTTTGCAATAACTAGCTCTAGTTCCTCCACAAATAAAATGGTTTCTATTATAATTTTACAGTCAATCTCTGTTTACAGCTGATGAAACGTTTCCATCAAAAAATACACACACACCCCTTTTTTTTCTTTAACGTTAATGGAGATAGATTTAAAATTGTTGTGAAAACAGAGATCATTATTACTGAGTCCCCCCCCAAAAATAATTTAGGATTCATGGGGTTTTTTAACAAAATGCCAATGCTTTTCTCTACTGCAAACACTTGGCAAGACTTCTCAAGTCATTTCCAAACATCGTGTTTCAGTGGCTAAGACAAACACATGTCTGATAGTTCCAGAATATTTACAATTGTTACCAATAAAGACAGAGACAGGCAAATGGAGGGAGTGTAGATTTGATTAAACGAATTGCTTTCTAAGCCAACATGAAGAAGCCACGATTGTATGAATTTGTGGCAAAATGTCATTGACTCTCATCTGTTCGCTGGGTGGTTACAAAGGGCTAAATCATCAATCCTGTTAATGTCACCTAGAGCTTTGACCTCAAATTCTAGTGTAAGCAAGTCCTTTTTTGTGTGTTGGTAGGGCCTCCAGTTTAAGCTTCAGAATTAAAGAGGGAGAAATGGAAACTGCAAATCAGATAGAACAGCGCACACACCCACATGCACCCACACACGCACGCACACGGAGAATATGGACTAGATTTTCATTTGTATTCATCTTACCCTTTCTTGCCCTCAGCAGCTGTTCTTCGCAGTCAGAAATTTGCCTATTCCTTCAATTGTTCTGCATAGTTTTCCCCCTCCTGTGAACTCGATTAATGCGGATTGAGTTTGCCAGATTCGGTGGCTTCTTAGCCCCTTCCATCCAGATTCAGACCTCAGCAGGGAATAACTCCCCAAATCTTTCACGTAACACAGTCTCGTCTAGCAGAGATTTCAAACTCTTCCCTCTACTCCCCTATATTTTCCTAGTCACCACATTAGTACTCATCTAACAGGTCTCCTATTCTCAAAGAAGCCTTTGGTCTTGATGTCACAGACTTTAGGCAAGATAAACACATTTCAGTGACTAACACTCACTGTTAGTGGGTAGCACTTTTTGATGACTCAGAATTTCACCAAGTCGTTTCACCAAGGCAACCACGAGCTTTATAATACAGATGAGAAAGTCGCACTGTACCTTTTTAAAAAGTTGGTCCTCTTCTTGCTCTGTGTACTTGTACCTTCATTTTCAACTAGTGTTGTTCACAGTATGAAAACATTTTAAAGTCAGATGGAAATAAAAGTTTGTCAAGGAAATTATCAGTTTTTACTTTTTAATCTAAAACTCCTAAAGTTGAGTTTGATGCCTGGAAACTTAACACCCATTTCCAATGTGGTTTCCTTGGCAGCAGTTACAGAAGTGGTCTGCCATGCCTTCTCCCATGAGATAGTTTACAGCCCTTTTACAACTCAAGACACAATGCTGTTGATGAACACAATACTTACTCAGTCTACACAATATCCAAAATATTCTGAATATTTTATATTCAGAATCTTATTTTGTGCAGGACTATATATGGGTATATTTGAAGTGTACTTAATGCAATGTGATTTTAACCCAAAATAAGGACTGATCCACAAGAAACAACATCATATAGGCAATCTGAAATTACTTCTCCGTAGCAGCTATTTCCATACAAGAAGATGTTGTATATTGGAACTATACAATTTTTTCCACAATATGGGATCACCTGTTTCTTTACCTGGCATCTTATTCTAAATTTAGATATTTTACCACATGGAATTAGCTGTGGGAAAGAAATATCTAAGATGCATTTGTATAGGTTACCTTATCTAATGCATTGCCCTAAGATAAGAGTGTCAAACTGGCGGCCCATGGGCCAGATACATCACGCGCAGGCCACACCTACCCCAGCTCCGTGAAGGGGAAAAACAACACATGACGGCAAAGTGACATGGCAAGTTTGATGCCCGTGCCCTAAGAGATAGCACATTATCATATTCCATTACTAAAGCAACTACCAGGCTGTCCAAGATTTAAACAAATACAGAGTAATTATTTATTTGCATCTAAGAGATACGTTAGCCATTTCAAGAAGATGATTGGCCCTATAAAGTTGGAATATACACTTTAAAAATAGAAGAAAATAAGGAGGAACTGTGTTAACAAAAGTTATGTAGATCATCTGGCATAAACCTTATTCCTGCTCCCAGTCTGTGGGCTTCTTGATGTGTTGGGAGTTCAAATTCCTTCCATTACTACTAGTTAACATGATTTGGGCAAATCTGTCAAGAGTTTTGGAACACAAAGGGCCTCAGAATAGACAGAGATTTCTTGTATCTTTCCATAATGTTTACTAAAATAGCCTACAATGGAATGATGAAACATTCATATTGTTACTGCTTCAAAATGTCTGTGTAAATGTATTACATCCTCCCAGGGTTAAGATATGTCACCTCTAGATAAGGCATATAAACACACACAAAAATCCTGCTAGAATTCCTTACATGCCACTTTCAATAGGTTTGAACTAAATAGACAAAAACAGTTTTCCACATTCTCAGAAATATTCAACATTCTGAACCCTTTGGAAATAATGCCGGATTCTCTGCATTCTGATTTCTTTTATAATTCTCATCTTGCACATTGCAATATGCATTCCCCCCATGCATTAAGCAGCCTTCGACATATATACATGATCTATCATATCTGCTAATATCAATCTACCATATAGGTCCCATCAGCTCATGAGGAGGAAAGCTCTTCTCAGGATAAAATGTGTTTTAGAAAGGATGCATAAAAACTCAATTCCTCTTTTAGATGCAGGCCCAGAATATAACCATAGAAGATATCTTCTTCATTATTCTACTGACTATATTCCCAGGTCTCCCAGAAAAATTCATTTGTTATGAAATATTATCACCAGTCAGAAGCACATAATAGCACAATTAGTATCACGATGAAAATGTTAAGGGAAGACGCAGGATGCTTTCAGAGCTGCTAATGTAACTGGATGGGCCATGTAAAACAATAGCTTTTTAAGGACATTGCCTATAGCAAGTGAATATCTAGGGGTTTTTCCCATTAATACGTAGTTATATGTTTTTGCACCTATTGCCTCTCCACTGCAACGTAGTCTCTTTAATTCATTGAAGAATCTGCTATGTAAGATCCAATCTTCCAAGAATCCCAAACCAACCTCCCTTGGAAATCAGAGACTTTTTGCTAAAAGGGGTTTAAATTTTTATGAAAACTGCAATCGAACGTTTGTTCCTTCCAAATTAAAAAACAAAATGTGCAAACGTAAGTATGTGTTACGGTTGTGCCCAGAATTGTAGTATCTTTGGAATGCCCATAGGGGGGAAAAAATCTATTGTTTGAAAAAAATACCCTGTACATTGGAGAGAGAAATTAAATCCTTTTCAATTTGCCCAAAAGAAGAAGGGGTTTCCCCACCCCCCAAATAAGTGAAACAAACCCCATGAAGATTTATTATTATGCATTTTATCCTCAAACAGTGGGATTTATTAAAGAGGCAATAATTTTCTAGGCTTTACTTATCCAGCGCCAACATTAAAAGTGCTGCGTAGATTATCTTTTCATATCTAAGGCTCAACTATTGTTAAAGCCACTCTTCTGAGAGCTGCCACAGCATGTACTTAGTGATAAGATTTCTGGCAGAGGGAAAAGTCAAAATACGTGGCTCATTTTGGGAAGGGTGAGTTTTTAGGAATGTGTAAAAGGTTTGTTAAACTTTACAAGGTCTCGATCAGGGATGTCAATCAAGGCCCAGGGGTCAGATCCGGCTGCCCAGGAAACAATGAAGGACTGGCCCATGGTGCCTCTGCCAGTGAAAACGGAGCTTGGGAGGGCAGCACGTGGCCCTCCCGAGCTCTGTTTTTGCTGGCAGAGGGTTACAGGAAGCTGTTGCAGCCAAAAACAGAGCTCGGGAGTCTGTTTTCGCTGGCAGAGTGCTCAGGCCTCCCAACACAAGTGACATCAAGCTGGCCACGGCCCCCCTGGCCCCCCGAAGTCAAACATAACCCTGATGCGGCCCTCAATGAAATCAAGTTTGACACTCCTGGTCTTGATAGTCCTATTTTGCCTTTTATTCTAGAAAAAAAGTGGGGAGGCACAGAATTAATGTTGAGGTTGCATGTAGGTCATGCGCTAGCCATTCCGTTTTAGTAAAAAAAAAAAAAAACCCACCTACCGTATTTTTTGGAGTATAAGACGCACCTTAGTTTTTAGAGAGGAAAATAAAAAAAAGCTGATGGGCAGGTGGATCTGAGGTAGAAGAGCTTGACTGAGTGCTGTATTTCCTACAACAGATCAGCCTCCCGGAATACCCCCAATCAGCTGTTCCCAGAGGTGAATTTTAGCAACAGGTTCCTTGGTTGTGAGCTCTGTGCCTTGCTTTTTTTTCTTTTTTTTTTCCTGCCTCTGAAACTTCTGAAACTCCCTGTCAGAAAAAACTTTTTTTCTTGCCTCTGAAAGCCTCTGAAACAGAGCTTCAGAAAAAAAGCCTCTGAAGCTCTGTTTAGGGGCTTCTTTTCTGAAGCTTCTTTTCTGATACTTTTTTCAGCCTCTGAAACCTCCGTTTGAGAAGCTGGGCGGGGCTACATTCGGAGTATAAAACGCACCCAGAGGGGGAAAAGGTGCATCATACACTCCAAAAAATACAGTACATACATACACATGGACTCTTCAAACTTCGCTATTCTTTTGTTAAGGATGGCAAAAAAAAAAAATGAAAGCCAGTTTGGACTAGTGGTTAAGGCACCAGACTAGAAACTGAGAGACCATGAATTCTAGTCCAACCTAAGGCATAAAAGCCAGCTGGGTGACTTTGGGCCAGTCATTCTCTCTCTCAACCCAAATCACCTCACAGGGTTGTTGTTCCGGGGAAAATAGGAGGAGGAGAAAGTATTAAGTATGTTTGTTGCCTTGAATTATTTATAATAATAATAAAGACAAAATATCAATAAATAAAATAACAAGAGAGAGAAGAAGAGGGGACGCAATGCTGCAAAGTAGCAGAAGTAGGGTTTGCTGAGATCTGATAATGGTAAACATCATGGTCCTACTTAGAGACCACTGAATATAATTCCATATAAATGTTCACTAGTTTTATTACTAAATCTATCAGTAAGAATGCTTTAAAGATTACCTTTAAAAAGTCATGACATGAGATGAGTGACTACACAGTTAATTCTTGAGGGGTCCTTGGTGCTCTCTTGCTTGTTTGGCTGTTTTCCTGTAGACGTTTCATTACCCAAACTAAGTAACGTCATCAGTGTGGTGTCTAGCAACCTGCATAACTCATCATGAAGACTAATATCTGAATGAGCATCTGAAAGGAGGAGCCAAATTTAGACTGGATAGCTACAGTACCACATGTGCTTTGGAGATGAAAACTACCAGTTACAACTACCAATGCAAAAGTTGGTAGTGTTCACAATCCACATTCGATGTTTTCTTTCTAGACCTAAAAATTCTTCTGGAACTACTTCAGGCATGCCCAGAGGTCAGCACTATTTCTTTTGTTTTCACTGGCTATGTCTCTGGGAGACTGTGGGGGCAGATGAGTGGTAAAGGTAGATCTAGATTGTTGGTCCAGAAGTCTAAAGATTCCAACAGATTTCAGAAGACTCTGGATTTGAGTGGTTAGTGCTCTTGTCCATGATTTGGAAAATGAAGGTTACCAAATCAATTGATACTCCCATGGTACAGAACCAATTCATCCTCTTGCTATGTATCATAATTATGGTCAATGAAGCAGGCTGGTAGATGATTAGACACAGCAGGAAGAAAATGTATCTCAAAATGGATGAAACAGTGGTAAGAACTCATTAAGTCAGCTTGATGTGGTGATGAAGACAGAAAGTTTTTTTTTCCCCTCCTGCACCACTGCCCTGCTCTCAGTGTCCCCCAGCACAGTTTTTGCAAGTGATTTTTGGCCTTTTGGGATCCAGCCCATTTACAGATCACATAGAATCCTTGGCAGCTCATGATGATATATTGACTAGGCACTTTGAGGCAAAATCAGTCAAATTAATCATGATTAAGAGTCTTCACTTTCAGCAGTTCAGGCAACTAAATGTCTAGGGCACTGATGGCTAACCTTTTTGCCATCGCGTGCCAAAAGTGGGGGGGAACATGGTGGGGTCACACATACATGTGCCCACATCCATAATTCTATGCACCTTGCCCCCCCATGCTCCCCCCGCTTTTGGCACATGATGGCATGGTGGGCCCGGTAGGCCCATTTTTTGCTCTCCCCAGGCTCCAGAGCTTTTCTAGGAGCCTGGGAAGGGCAAAAACGGCCTCCCCCAACCCCCCAGAGGTCCTCTGGAGGCCAGAAACAGTGTTTTTCCTGACTTCTGGTGGGCCCAGAAGGCCCGACAATCAGTTGGCTGGTGCACACATGCGTGCCGGAGCTGAGCTCGCATGCCCACCAATATGGCTCCGTGTGCCACCTGTGGCACCCGTGCCATACGTTCGCCATCACGGGTCTAGGGCTTGCTCTAGCCAGTTTATTTTGGGATAATTTTTGGTTTTTAATGGTTATGCAAGTAAGATGTTTGGGGAAGTTTGTTAAATTATATATTAGCTTGGCTCTTGCTCCTGATCGGTTATTACAACTAATGAGAAAGGGTTACTTAAATGGATCCAGACTCATTAAAATGGACAGAGATGAGGGAATGTGTTAGTTAGAAGTTTCCAATGACTTTTGGTACCATTAATTATCTCGATGGATCTCTGTTCATATTTGGATGGCCATCTGTAGCTGAGCAATTTCTACCTGACCTCATGGTATCTGAGCTGAGGATTCCTCTAGTTTCCCTTTTATCCCACACAGTATTCTGTATCTATATGAAACCACAGGTGACGTTATTCAAATTGTTCAGGATGGCTGGCACACACCCTAAAGGTTTGTACTTTGGAGGTGCTCCTGAATCAACGTTAGAGGTGAAGAGGCTTCTGGAGAGAAAATACTTTTCACTAGATTAGGTTGGCATATTTCTTATTGGCCCTACTTCGACAGAGATAATCTCACAATACTGAGATTGTATTATTGAAATGTACTATACCCAGATCTGCCTTGGAGAATACTTCAGAAATGACTAATAAGAAATACGGATATAGGAGATGACCAGGCTGAGCCTGAGGGAGAGGGTCAAATGCATTATTAGTCATGAGTCCCTTCATGCCCACAAGAGATCTAAGTTCAGGTCACTCTATTCTTAAAGCCTGCTAATTTCCCTTGATCGTTAGTAGTTCAGATTCTTGTAGGGAGTTTAAGCTTGCAATAAATCTTTATACCCATTTGAACTGCCTGAATCTCCTGATTTCTCCAGCACTTGATAGCTACAACAATGATTTTACTGGAATTAAACAATTGCACTCCTGTTCTTTATGATCTTCACTGGCTCCCACTTCATGTCCAATCCAGTTCAAGGTTTTAACCTATAAACAGGTTTATAGCTTTGGGTCATACATGTTTGTGCCCATATCTTACAGTGGGGGTCTACTCTGGATGTCCTCTCATGGAGAAGCAAGGAATAACTTTTTCAATGGTTGTCCCCCAATTCCCCCACCAATGTGGTATGCCTGGTGTCATCTTTGCTCTCTTGTCAGCACCAGGCATTTCATTCTCCCAGACCTTTCAATAATATTGCTGTGATTTTAAAACTTCAGTATCTGCTTTTTCCTTATTATTGTTCTGCTCTTTTATAATTTAGCATATGATGAGAACATGACAGAAGAAAAGTAACTGTGCACACACAATAGGGAGCAATAGTTGCCTGCGTCCATAGCATTCCCTAAGCCAGTGTTTTTCAACCTTGGCAGCTTGAAGATGTCTGGACTTCTACTCCCAGAATTCTATGCTGGCTGGGAAATTCTGGGAGTCAAAGTCCAGACATCTTCAAGTCACCAAGGTTGAGATATACTGCCTTAAGCTATACGTACTCCCTGGGTGGTGCTAATTGGGTGACAATTACCAGATGTAACCACACTGCCCTCATGGGCCTCACTGTCATGACAAACAGAAGTGTTCTGCTCTTTTATTCTGTATTACGTTATAAACTATGTTAACATTTGTTTTTGTTTGTTTTAAATTATGGTTTTAATTGCTGGTTTTAATTATTTTAAATGGGAAACAGTTTAGAAGTACTTTAAATAAATAAATAAACTAGCCCACAGCTCAGGGAATCCAATCACACCCAACTGAAGTTTACTGAAAACTGCAGTAGTTGTTAACCAGCTTCTAACCAACAATTGCTTAGAACACATCATGGCAAGTGCAGTGCATTTCTCCCAAAGTCTGCAGAAATTCTGACCAGAGATAGCTGTGGGGAGCTATCCACAGTGAGGGAGTTGTTGCATACTTAGAGGTGTGCCATGCAAAAAACAACTGCTTCACAGTTTGCATACCACAGCAACTAGCCTTAAGGCTGCTTTTCTAATTGGTGTTTTTTCACGGGCTCTGTAACAAATCTGCCTAGAATAATTTAAGCGTTTGTACTGTTTAATGTTTTCAAAAGCAACCATCCTTAAAAGCAGGAGTGGGGAGAGAGGGAAGAGAGAACAACAAAACAAGGAAGAATGTGCAAGGTAAATACCAGTACAATGCAACCTTTCCTAAACTTGTATTTTCTCTGTATTTGGATTTCAGTTCTCATCAACCCTAGACAACACTAATATCCAATATAACTGGAAGGAGATTTGAGATGACAAGATCCTAATATACTTCAAACCTCACATATATCAGCTTCCTTCCTACCACTATGTACAATGTGGGAATACTACTATGAACTCCTTGTCTGAGTGTTGTAAGTGATGTATATGAAGCACTTTAGAATGCTAAGCCAAATATTTCTGATTCAGAGACTGAGTGAAGGTTAATATACTCCGGTTTCTAGAAAGTCCAAATTTTTTCACAAAAGATGTGAACATAGGAAGATAAGAATTACAAAAGAATGATATAAAAAGTCGAAGTCAGTGACAGAGAATCTACATATAATTTCATGGATACTCTACCGATAATTACAAATTGGGAATCAGCTCTCCAGAAAGGACAATTGTGTTCACTTGAACATAAGATGACATCATTCAATGTTTTAGAGAGTTTATTGGGGAAGGCACATTTTGAAGAAGAAATACATACAACTATATTTTGTTCTTTTCAACAGTTCTTGATTTTGATTACTATGGTACAAAAGGTTAAATTCAGGCCCAATATTTATACTAAGAGCCATGGGGCATTTCGGCTATACCATGCTTTACCCACAACCCCATATTGATCTTTCTCAGCTATATGGATTGAAGCACTCTCTTTACATTATATATATTTTTAAAAAAACCTGTCCTCCAGCAAGAGCAAACGGTACTGATCAGCTTCCAAATTATGCTACATGATCCAAAATGCTAAGAACAGAGCTAAGGTTTTTGTGATGTAAATCTTCTTTTCAGAATGAATGGCAAAAAAACCTGCAGTCTTCTATGAACTGTTCGGACCTCCCAAGAGGTCAAGGCAGTGCAAATAAAATTGGTACGATCTCTGGAGCCACTCTGTTCTACAGCAAAAATGAATATTGTCCTTCACAAGTCCTATAAAAAGCTCTGAAGTTGCTGGAAGCCTTGTGTTGCAACTGTATTCCAGCCACATTTCATAAAACGAGTGTATCTTTAGCAATAGCCTCTATTCTGACCCCTTCCCTATGCCAGACTTTCTTAAACCACAGTTCACTGAACATGCCATAGTGGCCATGCTTGCACACAGTAGAGCCTTCTGGGTGTGTTTAACAAAAGTTTCATAAAAATGGCTGCAGTGGAAAACTGAATATGTTGAGAAAATGTTGAGAAAGAAATAGCAGTATCTAGAGTCTATGGGGCTTATTCAATAATTTCATTAAGCATGGACAAACTTAGTGAAATTATTGAACAATCGAATATTGTGTTTGGGTTGCATGAAATAGCCTTGCAAAATATGACCTTAAAATAAATATTTGAATTTCCAATAATAATAAAAAAGGTTCTTATTACCTCCATTGTATTAAATTATTGGATGCAGAAGCCTACAGAACAGTAAAATGCAACAAATGAATCCATCAATTGCCTTTGATTGGATGCTTCAGGCATGAAGTGTTTGTGGTCGGTTTTACCCTATCTCAAAATAATTCTTCTGTATTCTGTTTTGCCTGCATCTCTAAGGTCATTTCCAGAGCCTGTTTCAGTTACTTCACATTATTAGCATCCGGTAATACTTATCCAAATACTATTTCAGGATAACATACACTTTGGATTAGGCCTGCATTCCTATTCTGACATTAATCTTAGTTATTTTAAATTCCTGCTGAATCCACAGGTTTTGAAATGATTAGTTTGAAGGACATGCTGGATGAAATTCAGTGTGAATAAGCCAATTTACTGAAACATTTCCAAGGAACAGCTCATAGAACTCCTCTTTCCTCCAGTTCAACATGCCACCTAAAACAAATAACTTTCAAAATGTAAATAACTGTGGAAGCCACAAGCATTATGTGCTGTGGGGCAACTCTCCCCAAAGATCATCAGTACTGGAGTTCTTAGACGTCCTGGCTTCCCCCATCATTGGGAATTAAGTAAAGCCAGCTGCCTGCATTACTGCAAGTTCAAATCTCACCAGGCTCAAGGTTGACTCAGCCTTCCATCCTTTTGAGGTAGGTGAAATGAGGACCTGGATTGTGGGGGCAATAAGATGACTTTGTGTAAAAAGAACACCACTTGAGGGGAGGGGGGAAAGCCCTACTAAGCAGGTATATACAAATGTATGAAGGCTGTTGCTTAACGCATTGTAAGCCGCCCTGAGTCTTCGGAGAAGGGCAGCATATAAATCAAACCAATAAAATAAAATAAATAATTACACTTCTTTCTCCTTCAAAACTATGTTGAGCATTTTCTTATGAATTTATAAAATGAAAAAAAACACAGAGTTAACAGAAATTCAGAGCACAGCTGAAAACTCTTGTTAATGATGAGACAAATGAACCTTCTCCAGGAGTTTATTTGTTCTTCCACTAATAGGTCAAAATGACTTTAATAAAAAAAGATGTAGTGATCCCAACTCTCATCTCTCTAATTCCAAATTAAATTGAATTAAATGTCGCTTTAAAACTCCAAATGAATACGTATATGTATCATGTCCTATATACAGTATATGCCAGCTGTTAAGAGGCATGTAAAATGAACATAAACTATACCAATACACAACCAGGCAACATGTTTAATGCTTTCATTTTATTTAGTACGTCTGGATGAATCCTTATGCTGCCAGAATTATCCCATCTTTCTCAATTGATTTACATATACTTACAAAAAATTGTGGAAACTGCCAAGGTTTTCTTCATTGCATCAAACATCTTGGTCTTTTTTCTAAAAATGTCTCTGGGTCCCATACGGATCTTTATGCATTGTTAGAGTGGAGGAATGGACTCTCTAGCTGCATTCCTGTGGGTGGTTGGATGCATGCGCGTGTGTGGCATCCAGATGCATGAGAGAGAAAAAGTTCAAAGGCAATTCAAGGAGGGGATGTTATGTAGAATTTGGGCATTATCTTATTAATGTTAAAGCAAATAAGTGAACTTTAACGTGGATTTGAGGAAATAAATCAGCTTGTATTTCTGCTCAATCAGAAAACTGCTTATTGAGAGGCCTGGTATGTCCTTATTCTGATTCTGCCTCTACCACGTTCTCACATTCTTAACAAGCTACCTCTTGTAGCCTCCCACTTTTAATTCTGAACTACCTTTTTTGTAAGTTGTATGCCCCAAATTGTCAACAATCGCAACCTGACCACCAGCCTAGAGATGACAGGTGCCTGATAACACAAAAATTCAACTATTACTGTGTGTATTATCCAAAAAACTGATCCAAGTCAGAACACTTGGAACAATTCCATCATTTGTATCTTGGGTTATTGCAAGTCCAGAGACAGCAGCCTTCACAGAACTCTTCTCACTCCATCCCCTCTCTTTGCCTCCTTCAAAGAAGCTGCAGGGATTTATTTTTTGCTTTCTCGTTTTTGTCACAGGACGGATGGAGAGATGGAGGAAATAGGCACGGGAGCTCCATTTTAACTCTTGGTTTCACAGTTATGCACAGAGGAGGTGGGTGGCAGTTTTAAGGGTGTTGATTGCTTGTCTCTTAAGAAACCTGATAGGAAGCGTGAAATAATCTTCTGGGACAAATCTTTCTGCCAGCAGGTGTCTTCTTTTCCTGAGGAAATCCTGCAGTGGGAATCAATGCTCATCAGGTGGTAAGACCCAGGATGTCTTTTAAGGCAACAGTTTTCAATCACCACTATTTTGCACATTAATTGGCCATGGTAAAGATGTCCTGCTTGGTTCCCAGGCTTACTGCTGTGCAGCAACCTTGCCCTTCTTCCAGCAATGAGGTCTGGAGAAACTTTACAATTCAAGATGCAGCAGGTCTTCCTGCACAACAACCGAAGACAGGGAGGATCTTCTTATACTTGCTTCTGGGTGGAAAAGGTTCTGAGTGTTCACATATGTGACATCTCAATAGGATCTATTTCCTACTGGGCCTCATCTTCCAAAGCTTTAGCAGGAAAGGGATGGAAGTTGACAGGCTCCAGAACCATTTGAGATAAAGAGGGAAAGGGGAACAATCCAACAGCAATGAAATGATCTCTTGAGGAGCGCCCGGCCTTTCAGACATGAAATCTTTTCCGGAAATCTTTACTTTGGGAAGAGAAACATCTCCGCCTCAGTTTTATACACCTGTGTTGGAATCACTAATAGAGCTGAAAAAACTGCCAAGAAGTCTTGCACAAATAGCCTGGGGCTCTTTAGAAATACATTCAGTCCCCAAGTATGATCATATAAATGCTGTCCAAAGAACACACTGTGGACTGTAAGCATCATTACACTATTGTTATAACCAGACAATTTTTTTCCACTAAAATTGTACCACAGCAGAATGTTTAATGGAAGGATGAATCCACTTTGCAGAAACATGCAGGCATTCCCTTCTAATGCCAGTGGCTTGACATGGAAGCACCAACACCTGAGCCTGAGTGGCGTAGGTGACTAATGCTCCTACTAAGGCAGTATTTAACTTCTAGCTGCCTGCAATTACTGTGAGTTCAATTCTCAC
This sequence comes from Stegonotus admiraltiensis, assembly GCA_032468215.1. NCBI lineage: Eukaryota > Metazoa > Chordata > Lepidosauria > Squamata > Colubridae > Stegonotus > Stegonotus admiraltiensis. The sequence continues at coordinate 150,132 of JANHZT010006177.1, forward strand.
CAGGCTCA
>JANHZT010006177.1:188681-201143 GCA_032468215.1 Stegonotus admiraltiensis
TGAGATTCGAACTTGCAGTAATTGCAAGCAGCAGATGTTAATAACAGTGTTTTTAGTCCACTGTACTACCAAGGCTCTTGGTTATTGACAGGTTTACTCTCTTCTGTCCTTTTCTCTGGATAAATAATATTTGGCACTTTCATCACCATGGTAGGACCTGTCCTCAACTCTCCTCTATCCCTAGAGGGCTCTCAGCTGCCACACCCTCAGCTCCTCTGGCTCTTCGCTTTCACATCAAAGCCTCAGTGTTGCCCATAGCAACCTAGTAAGTCCTCCTTTTCTATTTGGGCTCCAAGTGTAAAATTAGTTCACTGAATCACTTATAGCCACGCTCAAAGGTGAATCAATGAACTGTGTAATGCCAAACAAAACATCAATAATATTTGTAACGACACGGACTTAAAGCTGGAAACTGGCATTTGTTGTCCTTCATATGTAACGAAGGAAGATTTCCACAATAAATTTCCACTAGAGAGGCAGTCTGATCTAGTGGTTAAGGCATCAGGCACGATCTCCTAGAAGCCAGGAGGCAGTGAGTTCTAGTCCCACCTTAGGCATGAAAGCTGGGAAGGTAACTTCGAGCCAGTCGTTTTCTTTCAGCACAACTTACCTCACAGAAAATAGGAGGAAGATGTATTAGATATGTTTACTGTCTTGAATTATTTATATATAAAAAAAGAAAGATAAAAAGATAAAAAATATATAAATATTACCTATTTTAAGGTAATTGGAAGCAGAAATCCTTCTTTTCTTCTTGCAGATTCTTTCCCTTATTAAGAATTGGACATAAGGTTAAAAAGAATCATTGTGAGCTCAAAGCTCCTTCCCAGAACAGGATCTGAGGTAAGATGTCCTTAGGGTAAAGAGGAGTCCCAGAGGGACTGTGCAGTGAAGGGGAAAAGGTGATTCAAAATGTACATGGCTGTACTCATAACACTGTCACTACATCCACAAATCAAACATGTGAACCCAGGAAAAGATGCAATTTATTTAAACAATTGTCAACAGGTGCTATATGAGCAGTTGTTCATACTCCTTTATGCTGCAGCACCCCCTCCCCCCAATATCCAACCCATATTTTGATATATAAACAAGTGAATCATGGGAAATGCTATTGAATGCTTTGCTATAATCGTAACGTATTCTGCCTATATGTTTGTTTATTTATTTTACAATATTTCTAACCTGTCTGGGCAGCTCTGGGCAGCTACAACAAAGTACACATATGCTTTTGCATGGTTTGATTTAATTTTGACAAAGGCATGTTTGTTCAGTATTATTGTTTGGAAAGATTCAGGGAAGAGAAGAGAACTGTAATGAATAAGGTACTGACCAAGGAAATGCCTCAAACAACCTTGGAGTCCAACCTGCCTCAGTGGCATCTAACTCAACTCACTGTAAGACAACTCAACCATCTGCTCTAAATGCCTTTCCTGTGATAACTTCAAGCTAGCTAATATATAGGGTTTTGTTTTTTTTTAAAATCTACCTGTTTAAATATGGGAACATCTGGCAGTCTCCAGTCTCCTGGCACTCCACCCATTCTTTAACATTTCTTCAAGATTACAGACAATGGCTGTCACTTAAATGTCCACAAATTCTTTCAGCTCTCTGGGATGTAATTAATTTGAACCTGGAGAGTTGGGATTTATTAAAGTTGACGTTCTCTAGTGATCTCCTTATTTACATTGGACTGTAAAACCTGACTCCATTTCATGGTTGGAAAGAGAAGCATAGAGCACAATACAGCTCCATCCTTTCACTCACCTTCATAAGATAGACCGTGTCTAACTTTTAACATCAGTTTTATATTAATGCAACATAGCCCAAATAGCTCAGTTTATTGAACAAAACTTGAGCAACAGAATGGAAAAAATCAGATCTCACAGTTAGTAATCAACCAACACAGAAATAAATAAACCAAGAAACATGGCTGTAACAACAACTGAATAAATTGTGCATGCTTTCAATGAGATACAATTGGAAGAAAAGCTTATGAAACTTGCAGTGACTCCCATCTTTAAAGAATTACCGGTAATTGCTGTTTAATATGACTGACATTTCTCTAGTGCTAATTCAGAAAAAAATAAGATACAAAGTAATTAGAAACAATTTTCTATTTTCAGCAGTATGCTATTAAAAGTATTCGTGTATGTGTGTGCATGTGAATGTGAGTGTTTCATCAAATCTTGGAGTCAGTGATCAGAGTTCTGGATTATGTTTCCTCTATGCTTTTAACATAAGTTTCTCTTTTCCATAAAGTATAGTTCTGTAGTATGAGTCTTACAGAAAAGATCTGGGGAAAGCTGCCTTACTAATATAATATAAAAGAGGGCCTTCGAATAACTAATAAATAAGAACTAACCAAATAAAAAAACCTGATCTTTTCTATCCCATTTCTCTATTTTATTCTTGAAAGAGGTAGGATAATGGGAAAGAATTTCTCCATACAGCTAGCCCTTAACTTATCATTTATTTAGTGACCATTTGCAGTTATGATGGTACTGAAAAAAGTAACTTATGACCAATTCTTGCACTTACAACTATTGCAGCATCCCCATGGTCATGTGATCATGATTTGGTCACTTGGCAACCAGTGTGTATTTATAATGGTTGTAGCAGTGGTGAAATCCAAATTTTTTTACTACCGGTTCTGTGGGCGTGGCTTGGTGGGTGTGGCTTGGTGGGCGTGGCAGGGGAAAGATATTGCAAAATATCAATTTTGCCAAAGACCAAGTCCTTCAACAGATTAAGGCATTAAGAATTTCTGCTCCACCAGACGTTCAGCACTCTTGACTTAGAATGAGGGAAAGAGGCCACCTTTAATCAAGGTGATTTATCACAGATCATTTGATCAGATGATTACCTGCCCAATCAACCTACAGAATGGGAGGGGAGCAGACTGGCCAGTACATCTATCGTAAAAATACTCATGTCTTCATACAACAATCCTCAGGAATGGAAGCTTCAGTTCTACAGAATTGTTTTCCTGAGAGATTCCAACAATTCTTCATCACTTGTACTACTGATCGCTGTTTGCCCCTCCTTCAGAAGCCTAAACCACATCCATACCTGTGAGAGGGCAACAATGGCAGCTACTCCTCTTTGACTTTGCCTGCCTGAAGAGAGCAGAACTAGAAACAGGAATAATCTCAGGAAGTTCTCTGCTTGTGCCAGTCCTAGTAGTAAGCATCAGCAAGTGCTTAATGATAGTGAGCCCTGATATTGGCCTTAGACTGAGCTTTAAGCAGTTGCAAGACTACAGAAGACACTAGGTAGTAAGGAGTACAGTAATTCACAAAGCACAGCATTTGTTTTTCCTTATTTAGCTTGTAATGCTGATGTTCTTCTTTCTAATAGACTCCAAGACTGTAGACTATTCTAAGTGGAGAGATGAGTCTGCCTGCAAGCTGTATTCTCAGGCAACAAGTAACACACTGAACAGTACAGAGTAAACATCCTTGCACTGTAATTTTCATAATTCACCTCCAAAATAACAAATACACTGTTTATAGTGGTGAGCACTGAAAAAGCCTTTTTGTCTTGGGAAAGGGCACAAGCAAAAGGCATCACTTTTCAGCCAAACATCTTCATTACTACATTTATTAAATTCACTGAAGTGTTCCATTTGTACCAGCTCAACACTGCAGAGACAGGGCACTGGATAGTTTAATTTGAAGAATAATTAACAATCTTTTGAAGGATATGGGAAATCACCACTTCAGCTCTTATCTTGTGTTTTTTTCTACTACAAGATGTAATAGAAAGTGGATGCCCAATTTATTTATCCTACTAGTCTCGGAATAGTAACTTTAAAAAGGAGTATTTCAACATCACCTTTACAGCAATATGTCTAAATTCCAAATGTGTGTTAAAACATACATCTCATTAGAGATAATATTGGTTTGAAGGTATACTTCCAACATGGCTGCTGTAGACTCTGGTTAGGCAAATAGGTCACTCTGCCTATACCATGTGGGGATTCCATTTATAATTGGTTTCCAAACAATATCCAGAACAGACTTAAGAAGGGAATCCAGGTGCTCTTTTGATGGATGAAGGATTTTGGATGGCAGGCAAGTTCATCTCTCTTCTCTCAAAGCTCTTGTAAAGGCATACCTAAAATAGCAGTGCTGAGTTCGGTTGAATGTCTGTGGCTTTGGCTGAACGATAAGTTGCAGCTGGAATTTGCAAACTGAATGACCCAATATTCCTTTTTCAAAAAGCATGCTTCCGTTTAGAGAACCAGTCAGTCAACCCGGTTCAGTGAAGAATGATGTTAGTGTATGTTTATTTTTAAAAAATGAGAGAAAAAAACCCATTGAGATAACCCTGGTATATTATGACATATGGCAAAAATATGTACAATATACGTGTCATGTGTTTTGTGTATTTTTGTGAAGGGGAAGATCGTACATTTCTACCAGGTTGCAGCAGTAGATGTGGAAAGCCAGGTTTTCCTCTCACAGCACACACGCAGCCATTCCATTAGCCTACAGCAGATTGAGGCTATCAATTCAGTTTACAGGCCATCAACAATGTTTGGTTTTTCTTGTCCTTGAATTCATTTCTGTTGGCTATTACAAGAATGTTATTAAGATCTAGTGCCTAGTTTGCTACACATACACATACCTGCTTTTTTCCCATCAATTTCTTTCTATATCTAGATAATAAATCTGAAACTCAGGGATTGCCAGGTTATGGATATTTTGTAAGCCACTCTTATTGCCAAAAGAAGAGATTAAATTTTTTAATTTAGTTTATGTTAACAGATTTAATCATATTCCAATTTTGCTCAAAGTGCAAGTTGTAGAACTGACACTTGATCTTAAGAGCTTTTCAGAATGTTCACTGAAGTTCTGAAAATCTAATTTTTACCCATGTGGGAAACATTCATTTCTAAAACAAATTATATAGTGAAAAGGGAATTACTTGAGAATATACTTTTTATACCTACATAAATAGGAATACTTTTCACTACTTTGTGTTACCCAGATCAATTCAGATCTTTTACTAACAAGGTACTTTCCTGCTACAGACACAGATTCAAGCCGGAGTAGTTTAGCACAGTTTTGTAAATAAGTTGCAAGTCTACTGCTAACTCTTAAAATACTTAAAATGTGCAGTGCAAACATATTTTTTGCTTTTAACTTGATATATGTAGTTTATTAGAATAAATAAAATACGTTTCAACTATGGCTTTTTTGTAGTGTCTGTTGCATCATAGATTAGCTAGGTTCACACATTGCAGTAAGATATAATTTAGTTTACTTTGTTTTGGTGTAGCACATTATGTGAATTCATCCATGGTAGATTGTAAAGCATGGTTTACAGCTGAGTGAGTGATACAATCACAGCCTGCTGTGCTTTTTTTCAATTAACTATGGTCATGCAAACTATGTCTTATCACAGTGTGCAAAACCTTTAATTAAGAAGCGAAGATGAAATAGAAAATCAAGAGCAGAAGACAGAAACTAAGTATTAAAAAGTAGCAAGTAGAGAAATAAACTTTGGCAATATCCACTTAGAAATCTACAGTACTCTTTTCCACATTTATATATAATTAATTATAAATTTATATATATAGTCCCACATCATATATTAAAAGGGGGGATTAATCTGTGCATGATTGGGGGAAAAAACTATCGCCCTAAACAGAAATTACCATTAAACTATTGTATTCTAAGTAATTACTATGTTTAAAGTTCCTGGTTTTCTATCATGATCAAAATCTATTCATACTTATTTTAATTAATAGCTCTTCTACATTTTACAATACTCTTTCCAACACAAAACATGGAACTGGAAAAATTCGCCATTAAGAGGTGCAGTAGTTAAGTCATCATGTGACATCACCCAAATTTACAAACCTTTTGTTGAGGTCATTAGACAAATTAGGGTCATTATGCAAGACATTATATGATTGTGACTTTACCTGCCAGCTTCCCCATTATCCTTGATTGTCAGAATCTTGCCAGGATGGTCACAAATTATGATCATGTGACACAGGGATGCTACAACTGTTGTAAAAGTGACCCAATTACTAAGCACCCAGATCACAATCATGTGTCCCGGGGATGCTGCAACAGTCATAAGTGTGAGGATTGGTCATAAATTGCTTTTGCCGTAACTTTAAACAGCTGCTTAAAAAATGGTCATAAGTCAAGGACTACTTGTATCATTGGTTGATTACAGATTACATTTACAGACAGTATATGTTCTCGTTTTAAATCCTCTGTCAATTGATGTATGGAATATAAAGAAGACAAGTACTGTATTTTCAAAACAATAAAATTATGCAGTACCCATCTTTCACGGCAAACCCAAAAACTCTTAAAATGCCACACTGTACTTTAACAATATACCCTTGGCAGAAAGTTCAAGCACATTTTAAGGAGGAGCGTCTGTAGTCAAACACAAAAGTTATTTGTTCTCTAATTTTATCCCATAAAATTAAAGTGAGAATCTTCATCATTCTTTTCATGTTGTTTTCTGAAAAGCAAAACAGAGATGAAAGAGAGACTCCATGAGTTTGGAAGAAATCCATTTCAACATACTTGCATTTCAGTAGAAGCCTCAAACAGCTGGTTCCAAAAGACTTTTTATAAAAGGAAATTGCTACTCCAAGCAAAGATGAAGCAAATCTTCCTGGGTGATCAAAGATTATATCTTTGGGATTTGGTATTGGCTTTCCGTGCACAAAACCAAAAGCGAAGCTTGAATCAAAGCAGCTCGAAGTCAAACAATCAACTTTTATTGTGAAACTAGACAAGTAATATAAAGGAAAATTAAATCTATATCTAAAATAGGGAGATGCCTTTCTCATAGAGAGATAGATAGATTATGTATCTATCTATATTTCTCTCTCTCTCTCTCTCTCTCTCTCTCTCTCTCTCTCTCTGTGTGTGTGTGTGTGTGTGTGTGTGTGTTTGAAAATCTGGCTGTAAAGAATGGCGAAAAGAATTTTGGGTTAGTACTGTACGATTAATGGAAGCGTGAATCGCAGTATTACTATTACGGGAGATTATGATATATCCAGTTCCTTAGGATCAAAAAGTCAAATGCAAATGTGTTTCTAAAATGAGATATCAAGATGCCATGATAGAGGTTAGTCAGTTTCCTTTCCCTGATGGAAAAAAACTAGTACTCAATTGAGCGGAGACTACTGTAAAAATTTCGAACATATTTTCAAATAGGATTACTAATGGGAACAGGGGTTAAGGTAAGCCATTCAGTGCTGGCTCAAAACATATATTCCCATCCCAAATAAGTACAGGTAGTACTTGAATTACCTTTCAAAGTTATAACGGCACTGAAAAAGTGACTTATGACCATTTTTTCACAGTTATGACCTTTATAGCATACCCATGATCATGTGAACAAAATTCAGATGCTTGGTTCCTACTGTGTCCCTGGGTCATGTAATCACCTTTTGCGACCTTCTGACAAGCAAAGTCAATGGGGAAGCCAGATTCACTTAACAACCAAGTTACTAACTTATCAATTTCAGTGATTCACTTAACAACTGTGGCAAGAATGGTCGTAAAATGGGTCAAAACTCACTATTTAACAAATGTCTCAGTTAACAACAGAAATTTTGGGCTTAATTGTGGTCATAAGTTGATGACCACCTGTAATTACGCAAATATCCTATTTAGTTGGTATATTCCCCACAAAAAAGAAATCAAATTAAAAATTTAAGTTTAAGATCCATTATATTTTTCTATTTTACACATGTTGCTGTTCTTCAGAAATTTATACCCTATAATTAAAATTCTAAAGATAGCACATGCAAGTTATATTACTGAATTCATAAAATGTTTCCACAAGTTCCAATTCTCAATAAGGAAATTACAATTTTTCTCAAATAATTAATTTCAATCAGAATAAAGCTGAAAGGGACCTTCGAAGTCTTCTAGTCCAACCAACTGCTCAAGCAGGAGAACCTATACCATTTCAGATAAGTGGCTATCCAGTCTTTTCTTAAAAACTTCCAGTGATGAAGCCCCTACAACTCCTGCATCCCCAAAACCTTGTCCCAAACCAGCAGATGACAGAAGATGCACAGGATGAGGAAGAGGCCTGAACCATTGGCAGCACCTCAGGTTCAGAACTTCCCAGTTGACTTCAGAAGAGACGCTGTTATCTTGTCAGATCTTATCCACTCAATTTCCAATTCAACCCAGTACAAGATATTTCATCTGCAAAATAATCAGCCTATAAGGGAATGGAGACATAATCTTGATAAAGCAATGTGTGTGTTGCTAAGGGAAGAAAAATTACCATCGGTCTTAGGAAAGTGCAATGAATGAAAGAGAAATTCAAAATATCCCTAACCTGATTCTGTTGTACATAAAATGAGGCAGAGAAAAACTCTGATTTCAAAAGTCTGTTCATTTATTCCACAAAATAAAATAGTGTTCCTTGAATCATTCTGGTCTCTATTTCTCTACTTGGCCTTACCTTAAAAGGCTGACACAACCATATAGTCACAACTTGCACTGAATAGATCTTATAAACACACACACACACACACACACACACACACACACTCTCTCACATGATTTTACCAAGCAGCATGTAATGAAAGAGTTGTTGAATTTCAGTCTTGGGTGTAGTAGATCTTACAACAGATCCACTTTTATACACTTCACTCTTTCAGCTAAGATTAAGAGTTTATTTGTCCATATTTATTGATGAGTAAGTTTAACTTCTCTAATTTGCAACAGAATATAGGCAAATAGCCAAATGCACAGGGTTTACCAGGTTTGTGGTCTCTTCGTTTGGCACCCACCGTGCTCTCTATCTCATCTGTTTTTCTTTCTAAGACTCTTGATTTTCTAAAAATAGGTAGCTGGTATCTTGTAAGTCAAACCACAACTTCCAGAAATGTCTTTATTTCTAAGAATATCTCCAGGTTCCTATTTAAGTTGCAAAGATATTCTTAGGAAATAAAAACAATAGGTAACTGCTGCTGAGTGTTTTGTTTGGAATTGTGCCCACTTCACTTGCCTCGGGGAGAAAAAATAGGCAAAGGTAAGTTATAATAATGAGTAAGGAACCATCTCATCACTTTGCTTCAAATAAATAGATGTTTTGTGACTGGCCACATCCACTTTGGCAAGCCATGCCATTTTGCAACCATGCATCTGCCCCTCCACCCCCGGCCATATTGTAAATGCATTATTTGAACTGAATATAACTAATTTATGGAAATAATGTATACAGCCTATTAAAATATCATCAGAGCTCCTCTCAGCACTTCTTGCACTTAATGACTGAAATAATCAGCACTGGTTCATATACCCATGTATTAAGTAGGAGTTTATAATGAAAGCTGCAATATGAGCTCCATTTCAAGAGCTGCCGGTTGGGCGAGGCTGAGAATGGCTGGCGAAAACAAACATCCAAACAAATGCTAAAGGCAAAACTTTGGTGCCTTGACTAGAGTCAGCCTTTTCCTACTGTCCACCCCATCTCCCGAAATCCACCCTTCTATACATATGGCTATGAAAGTGGTGGGAAGGAAGAAAAGGGGACAGAAAGACACCCCTATTTTTGCTAAGATTTCAATTCTGTGCCAGCAGCAGGAAGGAAATGTTAACCTTATGTTAACTATTTTGTTCCAATTTGGAGGACCTGGCTGATAGCGATGGCGTATTGCTCCAGCCTTGGATTTGTTTAGGATCAATAACTACTTTAAACCCCGCTTGCCCCAGTATTGAGTTTAACATAACACAGTTGCTACCTTTGGCTTTGTTAAGCCTGTTCTACAAGAACAACCAGAGAATGGGAATAAGTGGGCATATCTGAAGGATCCCGCTATCTGCCATTTAGATACAATTTAGCCACAAACATAACAAGTGACTTCTCCTCTGCAAATGATGCAATTGCAAATTACGAGTTCCTGATTTATTTTCTAGAGCCATTGTCATGTGAATCTGGCAGAATGATCCTATGGCTCCAATAAAAAAGGATTTATCATCAGCCTTACAAGAAACCATGGGATGATGTGTATTTGCAGCTTAATCATGGGCTGATATGTATTTGCAGCTTAATCATCTGGCTAACTGCAAAAGTTTCAAAGCAATCATATATGCATTACCTGAGAATGATTTATTCTTTTGGGGGCTCCTGGAATTGTATGATAAGCTACCCATTTCCAGCAGAAAGCTAATTCAAAGAAGGGCTTCAAACACCTAATACTCTGAAATCCAAGAAACAATTTTCCTAAAAAGCTGGCCCTTGTTCATTTGTCCAGCATCCCACAATCATCTTCTAAACCAGCATAGTCCCTTCTCTAATCACTAAAACATTGCCACCCTGCTTGGCTGAAATTGGGTTTCAAACCCTAGCAAAGCAGGATCCTCTCTCGAACTGCAAATTGTATATTTGGACCTGCTACAGAGAAAGCATATTTCCACTCCAACCACTGGCTAGCCTACCTCTTCCCCTAATGTACAACCAATCTTTTGCTCTATAAGAAAACCTGAAACAAACACAAAACTTCCTTTCCTGATATGCAATCAGATACCCTTACTTCCCTTCCCTTCACTACATATACATGTATGTATAGACACAAACAAACAAACAAACAAACAAACATACATACATACATACATACATACATACTTGGGATATGGAAACTATTGATATGCATATCCACAAAATACTTTGTCCTCCAAGAAGGTTGTAGACATATTAGTCACTGCCTGATACATGGCGATGAGCTCAAGAGAAGCATGATAGCATGCATAACGTAACCTCTCTGAAAGCCCTTTGCAGCAAGCCTCACATTTCACACAATACTGAACACCAAAGGTCCAGTCATATCCAACTCGAAGGCGCAGTATTCATTTCTTGGCCAAGGGAGCCAATGTTGTCCAAAGACAATTTCCATGATCATACGGCCAGGCCAGGATGGCTATATGCCGAGGCTCATGGAGCACTGTTACCTTCCCACCAAAGTGGTACCTATTTATCTACTCACATTGCATGCTTTAGAATTGCTAGGAGCAGGGACAAGGAATGAGAGTTCACCTTATTGCGCAGCGCTCAGATCTCAAACCCGGGCTGTCAGCTTTCTTGCTGACAAGCTCAGCATCATTAACTGCTGAGCCATCACATCCCAAACTCTTAATCCTGAGCCAGGACTGACAAGCATGGGTTTTAAAAGCAACAGCCTTACTAATATTGGCCTCTTGATAATCCTAAGGACAGTATTTTTAACAAATTAGTACGATGATTGCCAGCTCCCAGAAGAAAAGTGCCGTAAGGAAAGTCAATACATGTAGTTGAGGAAAGCTGACACATCAATCTTGTAGAGCATTATTTTTTATAACAGTACAAGTAGACCTTGATTTATGACCACAATTGGGACCAGAACTTCTGCTGCTAAGTGAGTCAGTTGCTAAGTAAGTCGCACCCAATTTTATGACCCTTTTGCCATGGTTTTTAAGGGAATCACCCTGGTTGTTAAGTGAATCACACAATTACTAAGTGAATCCAGTTTCTTCTACTGACTTTGCATGTTGGAAGCCTGCTGGGAAGGTTGCAAATGGTGATCACATGACCCCTGGGATATCCCAGCTGTCTGAAATACATGCTGGTTGTCAAGTGCCCAAATTTTGATCATATGACCAAGGGGACGTTGTAATGGTTGTAAGTGTGAGGATCAGTCGCAAGTCACTTTTTCCAGTGTGGTCATAACTTCAAACGGTCGCTAAATAAATGATTATAAGTCAAGGACTATTTGTAACGATATGATGGATTTCCCGGATACCATGAAAAGTTTATTTCCAAATCTAAACTACAAAAAAAGACAATAGGCAGCAACAGAATCAACCATAAGGTAGAGATCCTAGCAGCCAGATGGGAGACAACAGTCCATTTGGAGCCCAGCTGATACATTCTCCATATACCCTAAAGATCTTCTGCCGTGCATGGAACATCTTCTGTTATAACAAGCAGGGAAAACCACAATTTCATGCTGTTACACCTTAGACCAACCTTAGTCTGCCTCAGCAGAAGGCTGCCTGTGAGATGGAGATGGAGACTAAACTGTGACAATATGACCTCAGGAAACAATTAAGAGAACATTTTGTACCACATCAAGCAGGACTTGTAGATCAGCCCCCAGATAGATCTTTGCATACTCTCTCTCTCTTAGCCAGTAAATCCAGAAATATGTTGCAGGGAAATAGAAATGAGAAAAATGTTTGAATGTGTTACCTCTCTTTTGGAAGAACACACAAACCATACATACATGCTGCAACAATCCCATCTCTCAATTTTAATTCTAATTGATTTTAATTGGGGTGTTTTTAAATTGTGGGCCAATCTTGTTTAATTGTCTTTTAAATTGATTCTTAATTTTCGTATGCTCTGTTTTATCTTGGCTGTTCACCGCCCTGAGTCCTGTTGGAGAAGGGCGGTATAAAAATCAAATAAAATAAATAAAAT
>JANHZT010006177.1:222820-233133 GCA_032468215.1 Stegonotus admiraltiensis
GAGTCGACCTTGAGCCTGGTGGGACTCGAACTTGCAGTAATTGCAAGCAGCTGATGTTAATAACAGACTACTTAGTAATCTGTTATTAACAACAGACTTTCAGCTATTATTAACAACAGCTGAAAGTGTTGTTCCCAACACTTTCAGCATGAGACAGCTTTAACGAGTAGTTCTGACCATAAGTTGGTAGTAATCAGCAGTTTCAAAGAGTGTGAAGGTGTGTAAGGTATGTTGCACTTTGCCAACAGTTCTGTCAAATGATCTGTACAGAATGGAATTGGCACTTAATTGGCTATTGCCACCCTCTCCAATTCTCAAGCACTTTCCTGCACTGCAATTTCTTTTTCCTGGTCCCCCCCACATCAGCCAGAAGCATGTTTAAGATGACTCTTTTTGAGGGTTCTTTAGTCTTCTGCTTTACCAAGCACTCAACCAGGCAGAATTTTGAAGGAAAACTAATTCCACGCTCTCCAGGAGAAAAATGAATTCAGCTGTCTTTCAAAACTCACAATTTACACACAATCCCTCTGAAAAACTGTTTGCAGAGCATGGCCAGCCATAAGGGAGGAAGGGGGACAAATGATCATCCGTGTGTGATGATGGCATCTTGCAATGTCACGACTTACATACTAGCATCAGATGGTGGGATGCAAGAACACAATAAGACACTTGTGGGATCGTATTATTGCATGCCTTATGGTCATTTTGGTGTCATTGCAGTGTGCTTGGGTACCACTTCTGCAGAAACACATTATTCTGAAAAAGCATTAAACCTACGCTCTAAATATCTTTTAAAGCCCACATTCACATGCCCACTGAACACTCTGTATCTGTGACTGCTCTTTCAGTAAGGAGTCTAAGCATCTCTCACAATTTTGAAAACCAATCTATGCGCATACATTCATAGAGCTCTACGATGCTTGCAGCATCAATTGGCTTTATGACCCCATTCATTTCTCTTTCTTCACTGAAACTTGTGATATCAGTTAGTGTTCACATGTTAGCATGAAGGATGCTTCTACTCCATTAGTTGACGCCGTCCATAGGGGGAAGTGGTCATCTCCATTTCAAGGCCATTGAGCCAGCACAGTCTGAAGACATTTCCGTGGTCATGATGTCACAGAGCACTGTTACCTTCCTACTGAAGTGGTACCTATATATCTACTCACATTTGCATGCTTTCAAACTGCTAGGTTGGCAGGAGCTAAGTCAAGGATGGGAGCTCTAATTAAGAAAATGGGAGCTCTCATTAAGAAAATCAGAAAGTTTAACCAATCACTTTACTTATTTACATGCAGACACAACATCAGGGCACACTCTTGGCACCAAGACAAAGCCAGCGATAGTTTCAGGAAAGGGATTAACAATGGCAGGGGAAAAAGTTTTTTTCCTAGAGCAAGATGAGCAGGTACCACTTTCTTCCAAATAGACAGCTCACAGCTTTTGCAATCAAAGATACAATGCAGTTTCCTGAATTGAGCGTCTCTGAGGAAGACAACAGATGGAGATAATGGCAGGGGTGGGTTCTACTTATCTTTATTACCAGTTCGCAATGGATCACGCATGCAGATCACCTATGACAACATCTAGGGTGATGGGCGGAGCCTCCCGCTGGTTTTACTACCGGTCCAAATTGGGGGCAACCCACCACTGAATAATGGGATACCACATGGTTACAAATGGTAGATGACATCACCTGAAGCAAATAAGGCAGGATAACTGCTCTATATCTGAAAGCATTAACTGGCCAAGGAATGACATGGGAGCAATGATGGAGACAACATTGCTAAAACGTACCCTGGGCTCATTACCCAAGGACCATGTATATACATACAAGACTCCTTACCAAAATCTTGGCACTGCTCTGAACTCCTTTTTTGCAGGCGTTTGAGATTGCACTGCTAAAATTCAGCAGCAAGCTCCAATGTCAATACAACTGATAGAAAGTGATCAGTCAAACAGTGTCTAGGCCTTGCCATCAAAGTGCAAAATTGTTAGGCTTGGCATGCTTATTCAAACTGAATTTATCCAGATGTTCAGATGGACTTTATTAGTATCACAGCCTACTCCTCTTTTGGGGTTGAAGCAAGTGTTTTAAATTGTCATGAAGGGAATGGGAAATAGTTCCAAACAGACAGCTTATTCATGATGCATTTCTTTAAATGGGAAGCTGTAAGTATAAATCAGATATGAATTAGGTATGGCACAGTTTCTTCCATTTTTTTCCAATTATTTTCCAAACTGCAAGGCACATTTTTCAGCAACAAGCAATTTAGGGAAGATTTAAACATTGCATGACCCTTCCATAAAGTTTTGCATGAGGGTTTCTGTCAACCCTTTTACCTGTTGGAGCATTTACTATTAAGACTGTGTAATCTTAAACCATTCCTCTTGCTAATAATACCATGCCTTTCATTTAAGAAAAAAAGGTTATTTTCCACTCTATACTGTTCTAGTCTACACTAGACTGTGCATCAGCATGCCTTAAATAACTTCAGGAGGTTCACTTGTCGCTTGGTCCCACTTTCTGACCAAACAACAAGTGGATATCTGTGATCTTTGAATACCATAACTGCATCTGAGATGGACCATATGACAAATAGAGATAAATAAAATTATTTTCATCATGTATTCACTGACAATAATATCCCTAGTTGGCATGGGATACCGTGCAACTCCATAAAACAAAATACTATTCCAGTTACTGAGCCCTCATATTAAAATACTGAAATCTCATAGTTCTGTGTGATTGTGATTGTGATGAAAAATGTTGCCAATTTCTAAGTTACAGTACATTAGCAATGAATCCTTCCTGCAGTTAAAGGGAAATCTGTTAAGTAACTCAAAACATTATGGCAAAATTGTTCCCCAATATGAGTTTGTAACTCTTCAGCATTAGAAATATCTATCGTATTTTGCATGGCCCTATAAGCCTTCCTTATTGCCACATGAAAATCAACACAACTGCTTCCTTTTTGAGACAAGGAGGTTACATGTGAATCAAAAATCACAGAACCCGTGCCTTTTAGAGATAAGAAATGCAGGATTTATCCAACAATTCATTATATCAATTATATTTACATTTAGCCTGCAGTAAATGGTTAAGGTTCTTTTAGAAGTACTACCAAAATCTTGAATCCAAGAAATGGATGAAAATAAGGGTTGGTTTCAAGCAGCCTTGTTTGATTTTGCCCTTTTTGTTCTTTAGGAGCATTAATTGCTCCTAAAGGACCCAGATTGTGGGGGCAATGAGCTGACTTTGTATAAATATACAGAAGTATGAAGGCTATTGCTTAACTCATTGTAAGCCGCCCTGAGTCTCAGGAGAAGGGCGGCATATAAATCAAAGCAAAAAAAAAATCGTTTTGCACAGAGAAGAAATATCCAGATTCTCTACAACTTATAAGACCGGGCCTTTATGAAATAGCCATTGCAAAATCAGTTTTCCAAGTAGACTTCCTTTGGGATACTTCCTTGGCAAGTGTATGACCTGCCAATTTTACTAAGGGCTAAACTAGCATCTCTGGGGACTGTGATTCCATACCTTTTCTTCCAGTAATAGGATTTGTTTGCAGCTAATGAAATAGGCTTTTACTTTGACAACACCCTTTCCTGGATGACATCTGGTCAGGCGGCATCAACTTCCCCTCAGCCCCCACCCCCCAAAAAAGTTAATGACAACTGAGTTGAAGAGAGAATTTCCTCCTTTTCTTCAACACATTGGTACAGAAATTGATAATCCCCAAAGACCTCGATGTTTCTCCTTCCTCTCTCATCCCATTTCTTAGTTGCCCCAGCCACAGTAGTTTATCATGTCCAATTAGCCATCTGCCATGCTGATATCATGATACAAAAGATGTGCTCAGCCTTCCACCATAACCCATCAGCGGGCCCTTTGTTCAAGCTGACAAATCGGAATCAGACCCCATTGTTCTTGTCTGACGCTCTTGTCCGCATGTAGGCTGCTACTTCTGATTAAAACAGCAGGAGTACCACAGGGCCCTCCAGGACTCAGGATCTGTGCCAGGAACACAACACAGTATCATAAAACTTCTACTTAGCTGTATGTATTTGATTAGCAGAGTATATTGGGTTATATTATTCTCTTTAGAGTTTGCCCACTGCAAAACATGCAAGGATTTGGGGGTTTTATAATTTGATTAGCAATTAATGTATAATTTGATTAGTTGGCATGTGTAAGGAGCAGCATCGCACCAAGCTTGAACTGAACTTTTTTCTTGCTCCCCAAAACCCCATTTCTATAAAGAAACAAGCAGAACTTCCTAGCAGACTACTGCTCATAATGCCACATGTCTATTCTGTACTAAAGGTAGTCCTTGGGTTATAAAAAGAAATTGGGACCAGAATTTTCATCACTAAGTAACATGGTTGTAAAGCGCAAAGTAATGTCACTACATCGCAACTGGAAGTCCCGGTCACCCTCATAAATCTAGAACCATACAGATTGTTAAGCAGAGAGAGGCAGGAGTCCCAAGAAAGCAATGTGCAGATACCGGTAGATGTGCAGGTACTGTGGCAGGCAACGGGTACTGCAGGCAAGCAAGCAGATGAAAAAGCACCAGAAGGGACTTCCTGCCAGCTTCCCCATGGACTTTGCTTGAGGGAAGCCAGCAGGAAATGTCAAAAATCAGGTGATCATGGGGATCCTGAGACGGTGGGAACTCTGAGGGCCAGTCATAAGTCCCCTTCACTGAGCAATGTTATAACTTTAAACTTAGTTGAACCCATGGTTGTAACCCATCATTCTGACCTATATATCAGATATGCTGGCATGGCCTATGTACACAGACAGTACTATATACAAACCATCTGGAAAAAGATCCCTGCCCTCAGGAACAAGGTTTCGCCTGAGATCCCAATGCTCTGTCTAGAAGAGTCACAAGACCTGTCACTTCACCCAAGCCTTTGATTAGACCCCTCATGTCATCATGTTTGCCAACTTTCATCTTTATCTCTTTTTTGTATCATAGATTTAATTGTAATTTGTTTAAGTGTAGTGAACTGTCCAAAAGTGTTGAGAGTTGGGTAAAATACAAGTTTAATAAATTATCATCATCTAAAAGAGCTGAGCTGGTGCAGTGGTTAGAAGCATTAAAAAGTCCCAGTAAAAGCATTCTACTAGGAATCACAGATCACTGCTGTGATAGCCCTCCTATCATAGCAGCCCAATAGAATAAAAGTTGCTACTGTAGAAAAACTATAGACAACCCTCAGTCAAATAATTTACCTATCCTTTGGAAACGTCTATTCACCAAATCTACTCACTAACAGCACTTAATTTTGTTTTTTGGTGTGACCACAAAGGCACTAAGATTCTTTCAATCACTGGAAACACAGAGTAAGACAAAAGTTAAATATATTTTAATACCTACAATACATGAAGTCAATAGATGAGAACATCTGTTACAGTCAGGTATCATCAGTACACAAATGACACTCAGTTGTATATCTCAGTGGGGAGTGAGGAGGAGGAGCCTTGGAAGATAGAAAATACTAACATGCACTATAATTCTTGCTGTCTTTCAATAGACAACTACCACATCAGTTTTTATCTATACCCACATAATCTTAAAAGACAGATTGTTTTCTACACATTGATCCCTTCTGTCTTTAGGAAAATAGCTGCTGGAAAACTTAATACTGAGCCTCTCTATTAGCCAATTTCTGATGCCTCCCTTTTGAAAAGGTTGCCCCTTGTTCTGAACATTAAAATCCAGCCTACTGTAATACTGACTTAATTGCAGAGATTTTTAAACTCCCAAGTAATACAGATTATCATTAGCACTGGTGAAACTCCCACTCTAAACCAAGAGTTGCTAGCCCTTTATTCAATGTGAACTGCCAGACAAAGTTAAATGTCTGGATATCCTGCTGATCTTCATATTAGAGGAACAATCATTGCCTCCCACCGAGCAGCAAAGCCTGTTTCTCCTCTCCCTACTCAGGACATATGACCCCACAAAATAATTTCTATTATAGAAACGACCAGGCATTTCAACCTACCAATCGCTACTATTAAAATGAAGATAATTCCTTTTCATTATCTTCAGTGAAGCATAATGTGATCAAAAAAACTTTCTGTGTACCTAATTACAGTAGTCTTGTTTCACTAACTAAAATAAAAGCCAAAATCCATGCCTGTTGTAAAGAGAGAATATGAGGCTGAATTTCATGTTCCATCTTGGAGACAGTTTTTTTTCTGTAAACTTTAGACCCAAAAATGAAAGAAACATTCCTTGAAGGAGGGATATGTTGTCACTTGTGAGCCAAAAGAAGATCCAAACTAACTCAATTGAATTTCAAGAGCTCATTGAAAGGGCAATGGATACAACCTCTTTCTTACCAGGATATAAACATCTATCTATCCATTGACAAAAACTGTGGACAAGTCTTGGTCTGAATTAAGATATTGTCAGGATAGGAATCTAAAATAGAAATCTTTTCTGAAAATTTACCAGGAATCTCTCCCTGATTCCTGAATAGATAATGTAGCCCTCCACATGTTGTTAGACAATAATACCAATCCATCATGATAAAACCTATTGTTTAGAGCTGGATATAGTCTTGTCACAGAGATGAATCCTAAAAATCTCCAGTTTGACCTTGGGCACTTTCAAGACAAACTATTATGTTTCTCAATAAACTTACGTTTAACCTGATCAGCCACTAACTGAGTCATATCTCCTTATTGAAGGTTCTAGCAACATTCAGTTGCAGAAACTGTGAATGGTTGCCATTTTAAGCAATCCTGTCCTCACTCACTTTCTCCTGGAGGTGTTTAATAGCTTATGACCTCTTGTGCCAAGAAAGGATAGGCAAAGCTTTGCTTCTTTCTTAGAAGCAAGCTAGATAGCATCTTACTCATTAGCTGGCTAGCAAAAGTAGGCTTACCTTGAATGTTGTAATTTATTAGCGCTAAGATGGCATAGACCAGGGATGTCAAACTTACATCGTCATGGTGGTGTCATGTGATTCATCTTGCCCGCGGGCCACAAGTTCAACAGCACTGGCACAGACATTGCTGCCAGCGCTCTCCCAATGAATTCCACAGTAGACACTCTTGCTTTCCTATCCACTTTATTTCCTACTCTTTTACTTGGAGGACTAATTAGGTAGGATGATAGAAATACCCCAGAGGTTTAACAGAGGTTCCCAGAATGTATTGGTTCATTACTAGTAATTTTTTCACAGCACCCCTTGACTAGTATCACTCTATTTCCTGTGAAACTATTTAAAATTCCAACAGTGCTTCTGAGACTTCACTATAGCACCCCAAGGCTACCTATGAGGTTGAAGTACCCTTGCATGGTTGATGGGATGAACCCTCCCCCCCTCCAAATAAAACCCTCAATGATTGGGGACAAAACTAATCTTTTCTTTTCTTTTTTTTTGCTACAATACAGACTGAGCTAAAGTGTTTGCACAAAACATTTATTCTGCTATTAATTAAGTTATTACAGACTTAATTGCCTTCAGAGGCTTGCCTGGTTCCTGCCAAGATACAAAGACAGATTTTTTTGGAGATAAGAAACACATGAAACTTCTGCCTGAAAAGATTAGGCATCTTTCTCAGTAGCTATGTTCACACGGATGATAAAATTGGTTCTTTCTCCATGCTAAAGATTTATCCCTTTCTGCCAGCAGCACATTATCCGCATCTCAATTAATAGGACAGCAGCCATTTTCAAGGCCTCCAGCCACTGCAAAAAAGGTTGGCTGACCGAGGTGCATATGTGTGCGTGTCTGTAATTTAGTGATATAGTATCCACACTTTTCTTTCTATTCTCCCTTTCACCCATGAATGAAGAAAAGATCACAGAATTCCCATCACTAGTTCATTAGCTCAAGAGGGAATTAAAGCTTTCTTAATCATTTCAAATGTATTTGAACAATGTGACTGGCTGAAATACTTAGCTTAGCCTCAAATAGCCCTGGAGTTGTTGGGTGTTGAAACTAATCCTGTTGGGGATTGGGTTAGGGCAGTGGCGGCTAACCTTTTTGCCATCGCATGCCAAAAGCGGTGGGGGTCAGACGCACACGTGCCCACATCCATAATTCTATGCACCCCAACTCCCTGTGCTCCCCCCCTTTTTGGCATGTGATGGCAAGGTGGGCCTGGTAGGCCTGTTTTTTGCTCTCCCCAGGCTCCAGAGCCTTTCTAGGAGCCTGGGGAGGGCGAAAACAGCCTTCCCCACCACCCCTCAGAGCCCCTCCAGAGGCTGGAAACAGTGTGTTTCCTGACTTCTGGTGGGCCCAGAAGGCCCAAAAATCAGCTGGCTGGTGCACGCATGCATGCCAGAGCTGAGCTGGCGTGCCCACCAATATGGCTCCACGTGCCACCTGTGGCACCCGTGCCATAGGTTCGCCATCACGGGGTTAGGGTGTTCATATAAGACACAAGCTTTCCTTGACCCAGTTAAACATATGAGAAGGAGACTGGTGTCTGTGTTCTTTGATTATTTTGAAGACACACCTTTTCCTTTTCTCTGTTTTTTTTAAGCATTTGACTCAATTGCCATTTAATTTTGTTCACTGAGGGCTCATTTTGGCTTTTCATGTTTTATCTTTGCTGTGTTTTACGGATTATTATAAAAGCTAGCGATATAGTAGCTAAACTGTTGGATGAGGATTGGAGAGAAAGCCAAATTCAATCTTCCATTCTACCACAGAACATTGGGTCAGTCACTCTCTTTCCATCCAGCCTACCTCATAGGATCATTGTGGTGAGAATGAAATGAGGGAAACTATCTGAATAAACTATCTGCAGTTCAGGGAGGAAAGGCAGATTTTGTCAGAATATTCATGACTGGGAAGACATGGTAACAAAGTCAGCCAATGAATAGGCATAGCAATTAAGTCAGCCAATTGGGATCTGAGATAGACTGGAGCCAGGGCATGTCTTAGTCTGCAGCTTCAGAGTCTGTTGAGAAACCAAACTGAAACCAGTGTGTGTGTGTGCTGTCTGCTCTGCTGAAATTAAACTAACTGTTCTCTCCTGCCTTGTGTTGTAACTGCTACTATGTTGAAGAAGAATCTACATTGGTATTGTAAATACTTCATCTGTTATTATGTATATAAAGAAGTTAATGAATCCAGCTGAATCAGTTATCCGTGTGTGCTTCTGGATTTGATTTATGCATGAAACTCTGACAGACTCTACATTTAATAAATCAGGTAAATAAATCATGAAATATATTTTTTAAAAATTCTGTGAGGGAAAAGGAGCAGGTTATTTATTTCAAGGTAAAAGAAGCATAGGGCATAATAAAGGACTGTGACATACAAGAGGTTACTAAAGCCTAGTTTACTTTTTTTTACTGTTCTGTGCTGGGGCCTGCTTTGCAATATTCAAGTTGTGCTTTCAAAATCCCTTCCATAAACCCCTTTATCCTATGCAATTTAGTCCTGGGCTGGTATTCTAGGCTACAGAAAGTATTAAGTGGAAAGTATTCTGCCTCCAAAGAATATAGAGAGCAAACCTGTCCTAGCTCATGATCAGACATGTTGATATTTCAAATAATAAATTGCAGGTAGATTTTCACTTACAACCTCACTTGAGCCCAGAATTATAGCCATTACCCAATGTTATTACATTTTTGCAGCAGTTGTTAAGCAAATTGCCATGGTCACTAAGTGAATCACCAGTCATTAAGTAAATCTGCTATCATTAAGCAAACACTGTGGTTGGTAAGCAAACTCATTATTTGCAATGGATGTTTTTTGACATATAAACCAGAAATAAAACACAAAGCTACATGTAGTCTTCAAAACAGACTCGCCAAGGACCCAAAATTGTATTTTATAAATTATAAAGAGAGAAAAAATAATGACTAGACAGTAATCACATTTGATTTTAGGTGAACTTTCAATGCATATGCAATGAAATCAAGTTTAGTTTCGGGAAGGAGTCTCATTAGTTTTGGAGCTACCAAGAGGTGTCCATTCTCAAACTCCCCATTGCTCTCCTCGTGAACGCCAATGAAGAGGATTCATTGTCCATCCCCTTCTGTAACAGTCATCACAAGCACAGAAAAGAAGGAATCCTGGACTGGGGGATGGAAGGAGGAGGAGGACCATCGACCATGGTATCATGCTGCGCCGGTTGGAGGGGTGGGGGGCACTGTGCTACAGTGGTTCTCCTCCTTTCTCTCCGACCAGTCGCAGTTCGTGTTGGCAGGAGGGCAGAGATCGACCACGAGGCGCCTTTTGTGTGGGGTGCCACAAGGGTCGGTTCTCTTGCCTCTCCTGTTCAACATTTATGTGAAGCCGCTGGGTGAGATCATCCGTGGTTT
>JANHZT010006177.1:255886-267254 GCA_032468215.1 Stegonotus admiraltiensis
GAAGGCTATTGCTTAACGCGTTGTAAGCTGCCCTGAGTCTCCGGAGAAGGGCGGCACATAAATCCAATTAAAAAAAAAAACCAGACCCATGATTTGTCCAATAGACTCAAATTATAAGGCTTTCAGTAAATCAGAATTAAGTAAGCCATACTTAGATGTCATAAAGATGTACCTTGGTCAACAAAAGTGTGAAAACCAATCAGGGAACAGGAAAAAAAAGTATAGTTGCACTTCTATCAACAAAGGTGCTCTGTAAATTTGAGTAGCTCATGCATCTTTTTTTCTTTTTAGGTGGCCCCCAAGGTCTCCAATTATGCTTAATCTTCTTGTGCCACCTGGCCTCTAACAGCTGGTGTGCACTCAATTCTGTGACCCTGGCTCCTTCATCATAACCCTTCCAAGAAAGTTGGAAGTCTTTCTGTGGGAGGAGGTGGGCAAGGACCCTGAATACAAAGGCAGTCAAGCTCCACCAGGATCAGTTCCCCTGGGCTATCTTTGCCCCCCCCCACCTAGTTAGGAGAAGTCACTAAAATAGAGGAGCAGGTGTGGGTTGCTTATGGAGGGCAAGCCAAGCTGGAGAAGATCTGGCCAGCAGGCAGAAGAGGGAACAAGAGGGAAGCCAGTCATTACTCTCAATTTATTCAGCTTCACTGGCTTGTAGAAGCTGTAGCTTTGTTTTGTGACCTTGCTGCTGGAAAGGGAAGGAAATCTCCTTGGCTCCTCTGCTCCTGCACAAATTCACACCTGGGCTTTGGGGGAATGAATCAATCACAACAAAGATTGATTCATTCCCTCCAAAAAATGTACAAAAAGAAAGAAACCAACAGAGGAGGAAAGTTATGGTGGAATCATGTAGAGGATAAGCAATGGACCCTAACATTGATCATGACGGGTTACTGCGATTATTCAAAATTTTAGGCTACCGAAAGTAAATAAAATGCACACTTGGAAAGAGGCCAATTAATTTAGTGGCATCAAGACAGGCCCAACTCCAGATGACTATACAAACAAGAACCTGCCATCTCAGCCTGCCTCTGCTGAAAATTTGCAGCTTTCCAGGGATGTTCCTAAAATCTTTTTTTATTGTTCCTCCAGCTTATCTATGGTTTTGCCTCCTACTTCTGCTAAAGCGGCTAAGCATAATTCTTTTTTTCCCCTAGTTCATCATCTGTTTACATCACATGGTGAAAGTACATCAATTTCATCGCCTCAAGGGAGCAGTCACTCTATTTTTTTCCAGAAATGATTGATTGGGTTGTTGTTGTTGTTGTTGTTTGCAGTCCATAGTACTCTTAGTAACCATCTTCACATCCATAATATGAAGGCGCTTGTCTTTTTTCTCTTCTTCTTAGTGATCTGCTTTCATTGCCATTCATAACCACTGGAAAGACATTGTTTTAATTATGTTTGTGCAGCACTTCAAAAGGGAATGCAGGTAGTCCTCAACTAACAACCATTTAGTCATTTAGTGACCATTCGAAGTTACGACGACACTGGAAAAAGTGACTTATAACCATTTTTCACACTTACAATCATTTGCAGCATCCTCATAGTCGTATGATCAAAATTCAAATGCTTGGTAACTGGTTCATATTTATGACGGTTGCAGCATCCCAAGGTCATATGATTACCGTTTGTGACCTTCTGACAAGCAAAGTCAATGGGGAAGCCAGATTCACTTAACAACCATGTTACTAACATAATAACTGCAGTGATTCACTTAGAAACTACAGTAATCCATTTAAAAACTGTGGCAAGAAGGGGGTTTTAGTAAAATGGGGCAAAACTCATTTGTCTTGCTTTGCAACATAAATTTTGGGCTCAATTATGGTCGTAAGTCAAGGACTATCTGCAGGTAGTTCAAAGTGGGCATGGGTGTGCTCACAGAACCTGTTGGAACCTCCTTAATCCAACCATGTCTTCTCCCAAGATTACACTAGAGCTGAGAAACACAGTGGCACAATCACAGGAAAAGACATGGCCGCTTTAAGGGGATTGCTGATGGTAAGGAGTTGCCTAAAAGTGCTAAATGAACTTTTCTGTGCACTCTATTTGAATCTGAAATGCTGCACAACCCTATTAACTATTTTGATCTTCATTGTCATAGAAACATCTTCATCCTTCCCAATTTAGTCTGCTTCTCGTTGCCTTCTTCCCTAACATCAATCTGTTTACTTCTTCAACATGCAGCCCTTTTTAATATATTCCTAAACTGAAGGAAACCAAACTATCTACTACCTTTGTTTCCTTTCTGTCATCTGTGAATTCAACAAGCCTACTAGATTTCTTTGTCTTCTTTCTATTTAACACCAAGCCATATTTTTTTTAAACTTTCTATTTTTACTCTTCTTAACGAGCTTTTCTGAGTCTTCTTTATTTCAGCTAAGAAAAGGATGTCATCTGCATATCTCAAATTTTTAGTGTTTAATTTCCAATTTTGATTCCAGCTGTCATTTCTTACAGCCTTGGCATTCTGTATAATATATTCTCTGTGTAAGTTGAGCAAACATGGAGACAATATGCCTCCTTGTCTCACAGTCTCTTCTACTCTATTCTGTTCCTTCTGGCTCACTTCTTGCTGTAGCTTCTTGTTCCCTGTCAATGTTTCTGAAAAGAGTATTCTGGCATGCCCATTTGACTTAATATTTTCTATATTTTGGCACGTTCTACACAAAGATAGTCTATAAAGCAAAGGTAATACTTAGAAACTTGTGCTCTATCCATCATCTTATCTAGATGTATATACTGCCTTTATTTTCATCTATGGAGATTCTCAGTCGTCTAGGTCATGGTTGCCCCACAGGTGCTTTTTCAAGAGGCAACCGGACTTTTTCCTTGAAGATGTTTTGCTCCTTATCCAAGAAGCTTGGATGAGAAGTAAAACGTCTTCAAAGAAAAATAAAGTCCAGTTGCCTCTTGAAAAAGCACCTTTGGGACCGTCTTTATTTTGTATAATTCAAGGCAGCAGACATCCTGTTTCCATCACCCTTTTTTCCCCACAACAGCCCTGGGAGGTGCTACCTGATTCAATGTCTCTCTGCCTTTTCTGAAATAGCAAATTTGCCACTTTTATCTGACTGGTTGCCTATTCTTTGTAAATAGTATACAAATTTTTGCTTGCATTTGGAATTAATATAACTCTTTGGTAGTTTTTTTAGTCTTCTGTGGGAGAAAAGGACGTGCATGCTGAATGTCTCTTAACTTTAATGGCTACATTTCCTTAACTTAATCTTTGGAGTTCTTTTCAGACTCATGGAAAAGTCTGAAATATGGTTGGCCTCCCTTAACAAATAGTAGACAGACCTTGCTCTTACTCCTGGTCTGGATCACTTCTTCTGAATAATTATGGAGACTACACAGCCCTGGTGGAAATCCACACAATCTAACAGATGTGATCCTGTCATCTACTACAGAGGTCCCCAATCCTCTAGTCCATGGACTGGCACTAGTCCACAACATGCCAGCAACCGGGCCACACAAACAAGCGAAGCTCCATCCTCAGGATGCAGGCAACATGCAAAACCATGGCCCCTCCAGTCCGCGGACAAACCTCTCTCCACAATACTGGTCTCTGGTGCCCAAAAGACTGGCGGCCACTGGTCTACTAGGTTAAAGCACATAATTTAACTAGGTTAAAGCACATAAAGCACATAATGATTGGGTTTTTTTAGTAGCATTATCATTCCATTCCTTTGTGTATCACAATCATTTGATTTATAGTGGCCCATTCCAGTCTACTTATGTTCACTTGTTCCTTAAACAATTAAACATGCTCTAGTTTAATTTCAATAATTCTTGATTTTCCTTCTTTTTTATTTTACCTGCTCCATACTCCAATAATGTCTTTTTTAATACTGATGCCATCTTCCTTGCATATTTGGCCTGGAGGTTTATATTTTCTCTAAATATACTCATGAATTTTTTTTACCTTCTTCTTCAGTAGCCAGAAGAGAGCCATCCAAAAGATGTGTTTCATCATCCAGAACCCAAACTGAAGAAAATATTTGGACCATATCTATAAACTTCTTGGCAACTATACAGAAGTATTTCACTACTGCCCTCTTCCGAGTTTTATTTTGGAGTTTCTTCTTCTAAATGGTTGATTTCCTCACCCGTGGCCTCAACTTCACTGTGGACTATCCTTAGCTCCTCTCTCTTCCTACCTTCAGCAAGGGGGAATCCTACAAGAAATTTATGCTTCCACTGGCATTATTCTCAGTTGAATCTTCCTACTACATCAAGGCAATAATCCTCTGGGAAGTGATCAGATAAGTAGATAAATGGGTAATTATGGGTTCCCATATTCAGTCAGGAGTATGCAAAAAAAACATCATTTCAGTTTCAAAACAGGGGTGACAACACTAAATAATACCATTGTCTTCCATCAGTGAAATTCTAAACCTCTTAAAGATTGTTGGACAATTGTTAATTCAAGCCTGGAAAATAATCTTTAGCGTAAGAATAACTAAAATTAGTTTTCCTACTAATTTTCTGCCTTAACACTGAGCAGATTATACTTCTGTAGCACAGATATATAGCTATGTAAATAATGAAGCAAAGAGACCTCAACATTATCTGAAACAGCTGTCAGAACTACACCTTCTTCCTGACTTAAACCCAAAGAATCCTTAAGTTTAAACTATTAATTAGGATAACAACTTTTATTGTTCCAGCTGTAACTCTTAAAACTGCTGAAAACCTTTTCTCTCAGATCCGATCATAGTTTTTTAAAAAAAATGTTTTATTCTCAGATTACTGCAGTGCACTCTATTTAAAAATGGAGCAACAGTTACTACAACTTAACATACTATGCTTTTCCTGTGATAATATCCTTATATGCTGGTGATAAAAGCAGGATCCCCTGAAGTCCTATCTGAACTGCACTTGTTAAGCAGTAAAGACACTGCTTATGTGTTCCTCATCTGATGGGAACAAACAGGAGGACAAATTATAGCTTGATTGTCCACTATGTTCATCTAACGGGAGTTCATTAATAGGATTAAATTATGAATTTGGGCACCATAAATATTATCTGTCAAGCAGTGCATAATGGCAAGTTCATTTTAACACAGAGATAGGAGCTGCTTTATAACTTCCTGTAGTACTAGAGGTTTAACTGCATGTTTTACAAAATAATAAATGATAGGAACCCCTAAGGCAGGGGTGTCAAACTGGCGGCCCGCAGGCCGGATGCATCACATGCCCACCCCAGCTCCACGAATGGGGAAAATGTTGCAAAATGTCATGTGACGGCAACATGATGTGGTGAGTTTGACACCAGTGTCCTAAGGCAATCTGGGGGAAGGCATGATATAAGCATTCTGACATCATCACCTGTTACACAAATTATGAACTTGTGTTAGAGGTCATGATTCCCAATGACATCACAATACTCTTTCCTCACTTTGGGGACATCATGGCTTGTGACAAACACCTTTGTTTGGAATGAAGAAATGGTGCCCGGTAGAACAATACAAAATATTTGAAGGAAGTGCTTCACAAACAAAGCACTTCCCTTCGAATCATTTGCAAAGTATAAGTGGCTGCTTCACAATCTGTTCCTGGCTTTTTCCACATATGTCAAGACCATTTAGATATCTGTATATTCCCATTGCCAAAGATTGAGAAGTATGATTAATTTAACCAAATATTATTTTGTGCATATTAGATACATCTCTTGAAATAGATCTTCCTGTTGCAGGATGCATGCATTTCAGGAAGAAAATGGAGGCTTTAACTAACAGAGATCTGGAGCTAAAATACAATATTGGTTCAGATAATATGGTCTCTGATTCAGTGGAAGACATGTTGGGTTGATGCATATTTTTCTCTTTCTAATATTCTGGAAGTTAAAAGGAGAACAATAGAAGTGGATAATAGGTGTTTTATGATTAAAAAATAAATATACCACAAGGTTGGAAAATAACAGTTCATCAAGTTATAAGCTTCAAAGAACTTACTTTCTATAAACATTTTGCAGCTAGAAGTACCAATATGAGGACCCTTTAGAAATTAAATTTTCTTTTAATATCCCATTTTCCATCTATTTCTCCTCTTAATTGATTGAAATGTTGATTTCATTATCTATTATATAATGAAAGCAAGCTTTGATTAATATATATATGTCTGCATGTATGTATTTAAATGTTATAAGGAGAATTATTTACTCTTTTGCTTTTTTATTTTTAAATACAAATAAAGTTTAAAAATGAAAAAAAGTTATCTGCTATGGTAATTGGATATGAACAAAAACTTCTGAAAATACTGAGTTGAAAAAGAAATATATACTGTATCTTTAATAAGTAATGTGCCCAGATCACTGAATTAAGCATTGCAAGATTTGCTTCTTAAACATTTGCCAAGTCAAAACTGTTGTGGATAATTATCTACCCACTAAAAATAGTTAGGCATTTTAAATAATTAGATTTTTTTTTACAAATAATTGAGGGGGAGATTTATTTATGCTGGATTCTTATACACAGAAGGAAGTAAAACCCACTGAGCTCAGTGAATTTACTTCTGAGTAAATATGCATAAGATTACATGTTGAGGTTTAAAAGATAATCTGGCCTCCTCGTTTTCATAGTAGTTTACTGCCCAGTGGTTTAATGGAATAGCTATTGCTCAAGAAAGAAGCAAAAGATTTTTAACACTGAGTATTTCAAAATCAGTCCTTGGCATCTCCGTTTATAAGGATCAAGTAGCAGATGGGGAGAAATAATTTGGTTTCAGATTCTGGAAAAAATTACTAGTTGGAACTGATGAAACTAGAGTAATGTAGGAATATAAGAGTCCTGAGACATTAGGCCAAAGGATTACTTGGCCCAGATTTTGTGGCCATATAGTGACCACATTTATACATATATCAAGAAGCTCACCAACAAAGACTGGAATGATAGCCCCTTTGCATTGTTGCTCTCAAGCAACTGATTTTTAATCTCTTTGATTCTGGAGTTAGCCTGGTGTCACTAAATTAATAGCCGTGATTTCCCTTTCCACAAAATTGTCTAATGCCATTTAACATGTTCTAAATGTGGGGTTTTATCATATCTAGTAATAAATTCCAGCAAGTAAAAAGGTTTGACTATTTCTTGACATCTCTATGTAGATGATTTTAGGTTCTAATGTTTTGGGAAATGACACCTCCCCCCCCCAAAAAAAAACACCCCTTATTTTTATTTTATCCCTTAAATAAATAGCTATCTTCTCTCTAAAAACTGGCTAGATCAGAGGTGGAGAGCTATTCAATCCCCCACCCCAACAAGTCCTAGCAAGACTGTCTAATATAATGAGGCATCCCGAGATGCTGCCATTAAGCAATACTCTGAAGAGCAGAAGTTCTCCATACCTGGGCTTGCTGCTTACATTTCTAAGAGAGAGGAATTTAAAATCTGTCCCAGAGACTCATTTTGGATTTTAAAATTTCTAAGCTTCACTTTCTGGATGTTTTAAAATTCCATCCTTTAAAATAAATTATTTAATCTCTATGAAGGCTGGACACTTCATTAGCTGTATGAAGTATTAGCATTCCAAATGAGGTTTCGGTCAATGGGTTGATAAGAAGGATGGCCAGATGGAGAAGATGAAATGGCTCGTATATCTTGAAAGCTGGACAGAAAAAAGAGTACTAGCAGTTGCAGCTTATCTCACACTTCACTTGGCAATTTTTTATTCTCTTCTATTTTAATATTAAAGCTGTAGGCAGTACCTGGTAACTTAGGTTAACCAAGTACCCTCCAGTTCTGTAAGACACCGACTAAAGGGAGCTGTTTTACATATAAAGGCACCTCTTCAATGGACTAGATAGGTCAAACAGAAGAATTAAATTATTTTTAGGGCATGGCTATCTATAGGAATTTGGTCCGTGTGATACCTCCCACTCTCCTAAAAGGTTTAAAATAAAGATTGAGTCCACTTACCCATATTTTCTTCAGATGCTTGCCATTAGAGTCTTTGAATCATATCCACTTTGCAATCGATTCCACAAAAACCAACAACCCCAAACATCCTTATAAAATTATTTCAAGGGAGATGAGGAGCGGGGGAGAATCTTTCCTGCAGCCAATCCAGTAGCGTTGCCAAGCTTGCTCAGGGCTCACAGCATGTTCAGCTTTGACTTGAATAATATACTAATAGTTAACATAAATCATTAGGGCAACTTTACTATATAAAAGACCAAAGCATTTAATCTGAATTGTTCTTTTATATATTCCCCGCTTTGCAATGTTGCCATGCAACTGATGGGTAGCTAAGCAGCAGTGAGGAAGGGATGGTGCTATTGCTCCCTCTAGTGTAAATATACCTTGCTTATGAAACTGATAAAGTCAGAGCCCCTAATTCTTCATCCCAGCAAATACGAAGAAAGAGCAGGGCTTTCCCTCAGTGACATGCACTGCATTCATTATTGCTTGATGCGAGATGACATAGGAACAGAATGCACAGGTAACTTTGGATCCCCTGCATGGATTGGTTACCTGGAGGGGTTCATTAGCCTGAATACTAGGAGCTAATTAGAACAAGTGGGGAGGGGGCCCAGTTGTCAGGATTGAAATTTGACAGGCATATAAGAATCCGGGAGCTTCTGAGGAGATAGTTTTATTACAGAAAAACTAGGAAGCCATTATGAAAGAATTCCAGTGATTGTTTTGTATTAAACACAGATTCTATAATCACCATTTTTTTCCTACCCACTCTACATGAAGGACTATAAGCAATTCTGTTTGGAGTGAGAGATACAATTTCCCTCTGTTCCTTGTTTAGGTAATAGCTTTGTGGGGTTTTTTTATTATGTTGTTTGCTTCTGACAACATAAAGCATCACTTTCGCTCTGGAGGGATAACATTTTCTTGACCCTTGGTTCACTCTGTTTCAATCTAAGGTCTCCGGAAAGCATGATTTCTTTTCCATACTTATTCAATTTGCTTCAGAAGAAGGGGACAACAGAGAACAAGGTGGCTGGATGGAGTCACTGAAGCAGTAGGCATGAGCTTAAATGGACTCCAGAGGATGGTAGAGGACAGGAAGGCCTGGAGGAACATTGTCCATGTGGTTGCGATGGGTCGGACCCGACTTTGCAACTAACAACAACAAACTTATTGCTATGGGCATCTGATGGTCACACTTACCCATGTTGGGAATAACTTTGATACAAATGCTGACTTTTGTCGTTCAACGTTTTTAATTCCTTAATGTCAGTAAATAGAAATAATGGTTTACTGTATGATAATAATGAGTCACAACTGCAATAAAGTATTGAGGCAAGACCATTTTATGGCTTGGTAGGATTTCGGTTTGGACACTATCCTTCCACAAAGGATATAAGGAATTGTTGGAAGAAATATCCATCCGGTTCAGTTCCAAGCTAGGAGAAAGACACTGGAAACATGGAGGTTGACTGGAAAGATGGTTTATTGATGAAGCAGAACCACATGGGTTTGTGGGTCTGGTGCAGCTGACAAAATGGAGTTGACAGTGGGGAGGGGGGTTATAGTTTCTTTGGGCTTTGTATTTGAGCTTCCTGTTCCTGTGCCAGAAAATGTCCTTTAATATTCTATTGGCTGTTGTCAGTTTCCTATGGGGTCATGTAAGGGTTATGTAGGGGTCATATCTGGCTCTTTAGGAAAAAGAGGAAATGCAAATCCTAGGTGCTTGTCTGAGCTAATTTGGACAACATCTGGCTTATTGTTTATCTGAGCTTCTGTCTTGACCCAGTCTTTCTGAATGAATTACCAAATCTGCACTTCTAAAAGCTGGCCTCCTTAGTTTCTGCTTGGGGCAGGGAAACTGGGACTGGTTTCTGAATAGGCTGGCCCAATCTTTCTTAATGGGCACAAAATATCTGCTGGGGACTATTAAGAAAGACTGAGTCTGCTTACTGTTTGTTTGTTTTTTTAAAAAAAACACCTTTCTCCATTAGGGAAATATAATATTTTGCCTTTTTAATATTTCCCAAAATATTTCATTCTTCAGGGTGGGGAGGGTGCTGACTTTCTACAGAAGTTTAGTCCTAGCCTAACTAGTAGCCTCATTAAGATGATGGAAGAACTCATCCTAGTAGTCCAGACATCAAAGTGAGTCCAGCATGCTGGCTGGAAAAATAATAATGAACATCAGTAATTACTGACAAAAGAATGCATGTGCTTCCAGAATTCCCATTCATCATGACCGTTGCTGAGAATTCTGGAAATTCTACATATCTGGAGAGCATTTAGGTTGGGGTAGGCTACCAGTTCATGCCAAACCTTCTGTAAGCTATAATCAATAAAATATGTAGCCTTCTTATTTTAGTTGGAATGGAATTGTTTTCTTTTCTTCATGAGCATGCTGTCCTTTTGGCTGTTGCTACAACTACTACAATTTGGGGAATTGATGTGGTTGTCTTTTCATTACCAACTGGAAGTCTCTGCTATTTTTAAACTTTATAAGGAAATATTGAGCAAGGATAGGTTGGTTCACGCCAATGGGTCTTATATAAATTATCATGGATTTGTTGATAGGCAAGAGTGATGGCTGTTGAGTTGTTAATGGCAGCACTGAAAAATAATGAATAATTTAGTTCTCCATTGTTCTTCCCAGCATCAGGTAAATCACATCTTAAGAGACAGCAGCACATATCTATTTAACTTTATTTGCCTGACTCTTTCACTATACTTTCTCAACTGGGACATGCTTAATTTTTTTGTCTTGGATATCTTTTCAATGATATGTTTCTTTCGCAGTACAGTTGAGTAAGAAGATACATGGACTTTCCCACCTTTTTCTAGACAGAGGTAGTGGGTGGCATTTTAATCATGCAATCTGCTAAATAGCTCATTACTTGTCTGTGTGCATACTTAACAAGTGGTCTTGTGGACCATCTGCTTCTCCAACTACTTTGTAATGCTTTTCCCTCAGTGCTCCTGAGAGACATATTTAAGCTTTGCTTACCAGCTGGCATTCAAGAAGCCAAGTCTTGGTGCACTTCCTATAGAGAAATATCTTCTAGAGTTAGAATAGCACAGTGCCTTAAAATTGGGGACTATCCAACATTCTATCCCTATTCACATTTTTTCTGATTTTGCTATATGTTGTTTATAAATTTTACACACACACACACACACACACACACACACACACACACTGTGTTTTCCCAAAAATAAGACCCTGTCTTATATTTTTTGAACCCCGAAATAAGCACTTGGTGAGGACTGGCTGCACATGCGCTTAAATATTTTCAGGTAGGGCTTATTTTCAGGGGAGGGTTTATTTTTTGGGAGGGCTTATTTTCAGGAAAACACTGTGTGTGTGTGTATCAAATTTATATTTCACTGATAAAGAAATAAAGGGAGACTAGTATAGATCTATTTCAAGCTATTTAGCTCTCATCAGC
>JANHZT010006177.1:299995-327471 GCA_032468215.1 Stegonotus admiraltiensis
ATATTGTGGTTTTTTAGTTGGCTGTACACCGCCCTGAGTCCTTCGGGAGAAGGGCGGTATAGAAGTTTAATAAATAATAATGATAATAATAAATAATAAAGTTCCTTTGGGCTTTGGTCCACAAGTTGAGCAGATACTGTATCTTTATCTTCAGATGAGAAGCAACAGGGATACATTTTATTTTAAATTCAACATGCTCTCTTAAGCAGAAATCCAGCTTTTCCCAGTACCTAAGTTGTTTTGAGGCCCTTTGTATTTATTCATTTGTTCCTGAGTGTTTGCTTTCCCCCCCAGTTTGTCTAAATTATGCAAATTGAAGTTGTGGGTTACCTCTTCTAAAATTTCTCTTGCCTCTTCAGTTCTGATCATTACAATAAAAGGAAATGGGGGAGAGGTAGCAAAACTATTTTTTAAAAAAACATTTGCCTATTCCCATTTTCTATATTCCATGTCATCTATTTTTGCTCTGGAGACGAAATTAAGTCATTGTTTTTTTCTTTGTTGTACACACAAGTAAAAGATAATGTTGTGCTACTGTAGAAGAACCAGCATTTTTCAAAGTTCTCTTTAATTTGCAACTACTGAAATTCCCATACATATTTGCCATTTCTACTGTTGAACATTACCAAGTTTAATTAGTTACTAAAGAAGACTGTCTCCTAGTATGCATTATTCTCTGGGTATTGGGCCATTGCCATATTGTTTAATACCAACTTGTTTGCTCATCCAATAGGTGCTTAAGGTGGGGAAAACCTTACACTCCATTCCCTTTTAAAATTGTAATTAATTGTAAGAATTGTAATTAACTTACAAGGATATAAGTTCAATATGATTTCAGCATGGAAGAACATTGCTTGTGTATGTATACTTGTCACAGGGCCTTCCTGTGGACACCTGCAGCCAGTGTGTCTCACGAATGGGGCCAGTCCTTGTATCCGGAGGCTTAAGGACTTCTGCTTCTGTGGCTCAGATGCAACCGTCAGCTTTGTGCTCTGCTCCACCCCACGTGGCTCCCTCTGGTCCAAGCAACCTCCCATCCTCAGCCATCCTTGCTCCATCTCCTGGCAGAGAGGCCATGTCACAAGGAATCCACGAAGAACAGTTTAATGAGGCAGAGTTGATCAGATGCATTCAGGCACAGCTGGCTCTGTTGCAGGCACGGGAAAGGGAGCGTGAGCTGAAGGAGGCTGTCAGAAATTGCCCAGATGTTGACCCGGTGCAATCCAAGTCACCCATTTCCAAAGAACTGGAGATAACTGAAGAATACAATGAAGGCACTTTAAATGAAGAGGATACCTTAGATGGCATTGATATGGCACCTGTGAGAGATACAAGCTGCCAAACTAGTTTCAGCACAGAAATCTTAAAGCCTCAAAACAACAGCCTGCAGAAAAGAGTCCAAAAAGTGAAAACTCTGAAGTATCTTTTGGCAGAGCTCAAGGCCTTGCTAACTGACCATGGTAACATGATTGTTCTTATTATGATTTGCTGGGAGGGACACTTTGTGATGTGAATATGATCAGTCCCCAGGTGGCCTAGTAGTGTCACTTGCTGACTTGGTTAGAGATGGTTTTAAGGTGCTCATGGTGTAGTAGCTAAGGTGCTGGCCTAGAAACCAGGAGACACTGAGTTTTAGCCCTTCTTTAGGCATGAAAATCAGCTGGATGACTTTGGGCCAGTCTCCCTCCCTCCCTCTCTCTTTCTCTCCCTCTCCCTTAGTTCAATCTAGCTCACAAGGTAGTTGTGGAGAAAATACGCAGGAGTACAAGTAGTCTGACTTAACAACAGTTTTTTTTAGTGACTATTCAGAATAACAGCGGCACTGAAAAATACGACTTATGACCATTTTTCACAGTTACGACCGTTGTAGCATAATCAGAATTCAGATGCTTGGCAACTGGTCCATGTTTATGATGGTTGCAGTGTCCCAAGATCATGTGA
This sequence comes from Stegonotus admiraltiensis, assembly GCA_032468215.1. Classification (NCBI taxonomy): domain Eukaryota; kingdom Metazoa; phylum Chordata; class Lepidosauria; order Squamata; family Colubridae; genus Stegonotus; species Stegonotus admiraltiensis. The sequence goes on from JANHZT010006177.1 coordinate 301,937, forward strand.
TCCCCTTTTGCAACCGTCTGACCAGCAGAGTCAGTGGGAAAGTCAAATTCACTTAAACAACTAGGTTATTAATTTATCAACTGAAGTGATTCACTTAACTGTAGCAAGAAAGATCATAAAATGGGACAAAATTCAACAGATATTTCACTTAATGACAGAAATTTTGGGCTCAATTGTTGTTGCAAGTTGAGGACTACCTATATTAGAGATGTCCACTGCTTATATAAAGGTGAGATAAAATGATGATAATGATATTGTCATCATCATATGAGAGCAACTCACTTGCCACAGAAAAAGTGCTCACTTTAATGTGAGTAGAAAACACTGCCAAACATGATAACCTCAAAACAAACTCTGATTAAACAGCAGAATCTTTTGATAAATTAGCATGCTGGATTAAACATACTCTTTGATCATTTTTATCTTGCTTTGCAGCAAAATAGCCAATGTAATGGTTAAGTTGTTGTACTAAAATCAGCGAGATCCAAATTAAAGTCCATCCTCAAAATGGAAGCACTGTGGGTGCCTTTAGGCCAATCGTGACCACTTAGCCCAACCTACCCCATATTGTTGCATCAAGAAACACAAATTTGTTAATGCAAACTAAGCTTCAGTTTAACTTTCCCAATTTGATTTCCTTATTTTGAGATTACTTGCTTGTAATCTTACCAAAATAATTTTGGGTTATTTGTTGATTTAATAATCTTGTTTAAATCCATCCATCATAAATCACTTTCTGGTAAATATGACAATTGCAGCATTTTTAAAAAACTTGATGAGGATTGGAAATAGGCAATTACAAACATTAACTTTGCTCCTGTCTTGCCCTGCTCTGGGCAAACCAATGAATGCTAAAATCTACCATGAGGATTTTATATCGCCAAAACAAAGATTTTGAACTTTTGCACTTTTGAATGCAGCTTTACTTTCCCATTGGTTTTTCATGGTCTGCAAAAATGTATCATTATAGAAGTAAAGACTGTTGAGATTTTAGTCTATGTTGTTGGGTCATGTTTCCAATCTGACATTTTGTTCAAAAAGTCACAGTTCTGTGATGTTTTTACCATTCTGAAATAAAAAGTATAAGGCAGTGAGGGAGTGTTGAAGCCTCAAATAAGAACTCTCAATGCTATAAATGAAATCTGTCACATTTCTTGGTCCTCCTCTTAAAGCAACCTATTTGAAGAATGGGCCCTGTTTTTCATATTTTATATGGCAGTTGATGGAGAAACCTAACAGATGCCAAGAAGCATGCACTTGGAAACCTGCTCAGCCTGTTCATATTAGGATGATAAACTTGATTGTCTACAATAATACTTTCTGAAGAATGGCTATTTGGGTATCTGTGAAAATACATTTTTTCTTGTTTTCCTATCTCTCACCGAAGATTCAGAAACCTTAGGGGTGCTAGATGAAATAGATGACACCACGTCACTCTTTCCCGCAGCTGTTGAGAATACAAATGTACAAGCTGAAATAGCACTTGCCCTTCAGCCTCTCAGAAGTGAAAACGCCCAGTTGCGCAGGTCAGTAAACAAGAGAAGAAACATGGTACTTAAGGCAACAGTGGTGGTTCGCTAGATTGCAAACTCTATCTAATTATAATACAGTGAGCATTGTGTTGGGATTCTGAATACTTAAATACTTTGCTATTTTGGCTTGATGTCAAGCACTTTAAAAAAATTGAAAATCAAATATCACATCTGGACTAAATCCATATCATCTTGAGCACAGCAACAAATCTACTCCCAGATTTTCCTCTTCTCATAATAAAGCTGAATCCAGGGCACATTTTGACAATGGCAGATATGCGATAAACAGGGTGGGAGGCTTTAGTGTTTGACTGTATATATTATGCTGGTGAGAAGAAAAGCGGCACCACTGCATTCAATGACTGAGGTCTGTCCTCGGTTCAGAGTCATCCTTGTAGTGAACCACCCAAGTTGCTGCAATTTTAATTTTCCAGACAAGTAACAAGAACATGGAGATAGAGTTGTTCAGGCCCCAACTGAATAGTCCAGCAGCTGCTCAGGAAGATGGAAAGAGAGCAAGGTGGGAGTGAATGCCAATCAGGCTGCTTTCAAAGAGCTTATTTCCAACAACATTTCCAACTTTTGGGAACATTGTGGAAGTGAGTGAGCATCCAAGCACCAGTCATGTCAGATTTAGAGGGAGTTGCAGTTAGGCTTGGGAGACACCAGGGTCACTGCTATCTGAAGATGACAACAGAATGAGTATTAAGATTTGGGAGAATAATATCCTCCATCTGCAAGTGGATAGCCAATTCTACTTTTCTTGAAAGACTTGAAATAGATCCTATATGGTAAAGGAGTAGGGTTCTTTTAAGCTTTTGGTTTGAAGTGGGCTGGTGGGGAGGAAGGTCATTACAGTGGCTGGACTTTAATCGCTTTCTCAGTTATACACACACACACATACCTAATGGAGAAAGGGAATTTAGGCCACAAGGAGATTCCATCCACCAAGAACAGGCTTGATTTTCTTAACTCAAGAAGTTAGGAAATGTTTCTCTTCCAGACTCAAGAAGTGGGCCATTTCAATTGGATCCAGCACTTTAAGTGGGTTGGGAGAGTTTTATACAACCACACTAGAAAATGGGAGGCAGGATTTTAATATGAACAGGCCAATTATCCCAATGGAAGCTTTCTGCCAAAAGAAGGTGATTACTGGAGAAAGTTTATCTCAGGATGGGCAAACTTTACCTTTTTTCAGTCAAAGTGAGGAAAAAGTGCTTGGCGGGGGGGGGGGGGGGCACTTTTAAAGCTGCATACAACTAACAAAACTATTAGTTAAAAAAGGAAGTATTTGTTTAAAAATCCCTGCCTCTTATTGTAGACGACTGAGAATTTTGAACCAACAGCTGAAGGAACAAAACAGAGCTGAAAAGGAATGTAGCCTAGATAGCAACTTGGAAGGTAAGTAGCAAGGTATAAATGTTTAAGCATGTATTAAAATCACTTTCAATAGCGTCTGAGAACTGGAAATAATTTGACATATTTCCAGAAACGGTTTTTCTTTTCTGGAATATGGACTGATCCTCTGTGCTGCTCTGTACTTAGTTATTATACTAGTTACATTAAAGCCACACACCATACACAGTTCCCCTCTTCTCTCTTGCCCACTTTTATCTTCACCTCATGTTTGTGGCCCACAGTAGCACTGAGGGCATATTTTAAGGCCAATCAGCATTTTTATTCCAGATGTGATAATTGTGTTTTCTCTGCAAAGGTGATGGAAATATTTTATTAAGGGTTCAGCTAGATTGGAAAGACAATGGAGTTAACACTCTGGCCCCACTTGTTTTTCCTAATTTACATGAATCTCAGTGATCTCAAAGAATTCTGTATTTATATATGTCTAACTGTGAGTGCAGCTGGCCAAACATAGTGGGACTGGGTTGTTTTCTAGTTATGGGTTGTATAGAGAGAGATACTCAAGTTCTAGTAAAATCAAGTGTTCTTCAGAGCTCTGGATGGGTTATGATGATTAGAGAAAATAGAGACTGCAGGTATGATCTTATTCTTCACCCAGTTTAAAAACCTCTTTGTGTTTGGATACGAACAAAGCAATAATATCTACTAATAGCTTTTTATAAATTACCTTCAGAGTAACTATAGTCCTTGACTAGAAACCTTGCTAGTGTAATACAGAGTATGAATATCTGCCAGATGCATTGAAAACAGCAAAAAGAATAGTTGATTGTCACTTGTCATACTGTCTTGACTTGCATTGAATTTCATTGGCAAATTGTGTCATTCCAGAGATTAGGCATAAAATATTGGATGCATAGTATTTTATATTGTTTTACTACCTCCCTCTCATAAAACGTAAGGTGATGTACCAAGAAATATAATAACAATAAAATACAACCATAAATCCTCAACCATAAAAGAGCCTGCAGTTCATTTTTATGATACATACTGCTAAAAGTTGCCCCCTCCCCAGGCAATAAATACTCATTATTGCCACTGCCTTCTGAAATGCCAGAAGTTTAGAGTCAAGTGTATTGCTGGAGCAATGTATTTCATTCAGACTTAAGAGCCCTACAGTAACAGATCTCAGAGGTTAGAAGAAAGTGCCTTTTTTTCAGTCAAACAAGTGAAATATTTGTCCATGGACCATATTTCTGAAAGAACTCTATTTTTTCCTCCTATAGTTGTGTCCCTCCAGTCTTTGAATATGACATTGCAGAGTCAGTTGAATGAATCCATGAGAAGCATTGAGTTGTTGCAGGATAAAAATGAAGAATTCATTAAAATCCTAAAAAGCCAAAAAGAAGAAAATAAAAGGCTAATTAGACAAATCCATGAGAAAGAACAAGAGCTGCTTGAAAAGAAACAACAGCGTGATATTGACTCAACCAAACTAAAAATCGGTGTGTAAGTTGGCAAATTTGGTGGGGGGTTTTCCAATCTTTGTACATTTATCATGGAAATTAAATTTCATTGGTTATTAATATATTCTAGAAGCAGATGAAATGTTGACCAATGTGAAGACTTGCCAGTACAGGTTAGAAGCCGCTGAGAAAGAAAACCAGATTTTGGGCATAACATTGCGTCAGCGAGATGCAGAAGTGAATAGACTGCGTGAATTGACCTGGTACTGTTAACTTTATTTCTCTTAGTGTTTCAAATCCACTTAGCAAAATTGTACACTGCTTCAGAGATTTAGAACAATAAATTGAGAAATGCATCTTTGAAAAANNNNAACATTGAATACCTCAATAAATTTAGTTTTGGGGAAGGAAAAGCTACCAAATGGAATAATATTTGATTTCTTTATTTCACATTCTAAACACTTAGACAATATCGCAGAATTATTGGTGGAGGATGGGAAATATTATTTTACTAATATATGAATTCTCGATATAATAGTCAGCCACAAGGTGGTGGCAGTGACTCATGCAGAAAATTGAAACCTAATTTATTGAGAAAAAGAGAAAACTTTTGTAATAATAGTGTATATTAATACTATTATGTTATGGGTTTTAGTCCCTATTTTATTTCCAATAGAGGTATATTACTTAATGCTGTCAGGTGGTGTTATAATTCTCCAAGGCTGTCACAGTGCACATTGTAGCCCCAGTTAGATGGAAAATCCTCTCTGGAAATGATCCTGCATACAGTTCTTTATTTTGACTCGAACATTGGGGATATATTAATCAAGCCTATTCTAAAGGTTACAATATTAGCAATTCTAGAGGACTAGTAGAAAGGCTGAAGGAAGCATGTGCATTGAACGGAAGATAGCTTTAATTATGTCTGATAGTGAGATACATAACCAAATATGATTAAAGGACCAGATTAACTTGTATTTATTTTTTCTTATAAAACAGAAACATTTCATGTCTTCATAACTGGTTTATAAACTAATTTATGAACTTGTTTCTAGCTGTGGTTCACCCTGAATTTCAATCTTATTTTGTTCTCTTGAAGATCAACATAGGTAATTCTCTATGGGTGGTGTGGTGTTAAGATGTTAGATAAGGAACTCCTACAGGAGAGGCAAAATAAAAGATAAATTAAATAAATAAATAGACTAATATATATGGTTCTATGAAAAAGGTGGGGAATTGTGAGTACTATAAATCCTTTACCTGATGTTTTTGCCCCTAGAGTGCCTGGCCAACATTCAAAGGAAAACCACAAATTATTGACTGAAAATTCTCCCATGTGCTTTAGCTCCAAAAAGGTGCAAAGTATTTTTATTAAAATTCTATTTTTTGCACTACAATACCATGAAGCAGCAAAACACTGCTGGAGAACCACTACCATCTGGGCATCTCTGAATACATTTTCTCCAGCCCTTAGAGATGGAGGAAGATAGAAAGAAAAGGGCAGCTCTGGCTGTAAAATGGTTTCCCGTTCTCCTCAGTGGAATGTACTTAGAGTTAGATGCCCTGATACTTCAAGTATCAGTTAGATTATACCCTGACTAGAATACATATCTATTCAGAAATGAGCTTAATTAGTGGTGCTAAGATTGTACCTTGGCTTTTCAGATATGTACAAGCCTTTACACCTTTGTCTCATTTTGACATCATGTCTTGACATCTGTGCTTTACAGGGCTCTTCAAGGGAGTATGTCCAAACTACTGTCGGACCTCACTGGGGATATGATGAAGCCCAGACAAGTCAGCAGTCTATCGAAAGCTCTCTTGGAAATTCATGAGAAACAGTTGCAGTCTGATGCATACCCTCTAAGTGATTCCATAATAAACTATCTAAAAAAATTAGAAATGGATCCTGTTCCAACCAACATGGAGCCCCTCTTAAGTGAGGGTGAGATACAAGACCCAAAGCAAGTATTTGATGTGAGGGCAGATGAGCATCCTGCCCAAGAGAGTCAGGTGGTAGCAGAGGAAACTGTGGCTTCAAGAAATCTTTCTGTCTTCCAAAAGCTTGATGCAGAAGCAGCCAGCTGCTTAAGCACTTTAGGGGGTCCTGAGCTGGATGAGACTATTTACATTCCACTGAGTAGCAGTCCGTCTCAGAAACCAGTCACAGCAACTGAAAGGAAAACAGTCATACAACAGAACCCGATTCCCCACAAACTGGAGTGTGGCTCTAAGCAGCCAAGCAAGGTTGGGATGCTGAGCAACACCAAGATCGGTGATAAATTCTATGGTAGCTTTGGTCGAAAAATGACTGTTGAAAATAAATCTGAAACTCTGGGGAGGATAGAGAAGCTGGAAAGCGAGAGACTCCAAATTCAACCAAAAGAAAGAAGTAATGGGTCTGCTAATGTGATTTTGAACAATCCAGACAGACTTCAGCCTGATAAACACTGTTATGCTCAAAAAGGAAATGGGCAGAAGAACCCTGGAATTTCTGCTTCTGACTCCAGTTTTTCAACTCTTGACTGGATGTCAGGAAAATCTGAGTGGACTATATCTTCCTTTTCAACGTTCACATCCAGAGATGAAGAAGACTTCAAAAATGGATTAGCAGCCTTGGATGCCAACATAGCAAGACTGCAAAAGACATTGCAGAATAGCTTGAAAAAACAAGGAGACTTTGAAAGTACTTCAATAGTTCAGAATAACTAAGAAAAATGTACTTTTTAAAAACCCTAGTGATTTGTAACCTTTTTTATTTTTTGTATAAGTTTATCTTGCAAAACGTTGTCAGTGAATATCTTACTAATAAATTAACAGCTGTTAATTAAAAGGCTGTTTCATCACTAAAAACTTACTGATAAAATAAATCAAGGGTGAATTTCAAATGGATCTGCAAATTTTAATATTTAAAGATATACGATGGCTTTGAAATGTATTATTAAAGGAATAGAATGTGTTTTTCTTATGGCTTTCATGAATGATTGATAAAGGCCAAACAAAACGTATGTAATATTTTTCTAGAATGTGCATATTGGAAATATGTTGCCATGGATGTCATAATAGAGAAGTTTTAATCTTACAACCTGTTGATTTGGCTAATAAGATTTTGGTCCATAACTTAAATGCAGTCTTGCAAATACATTGCCCTTTCATATTTATATGCTTAGAATCAGAGATGGGAGAGGCCAAATATTTCATCTAGTCCACAAATGTTTGCATACACATGCACTCACATACTCTGTGCACGGGTCTCTACAGAATATTTTTGCAAATTGTGCAAAAGATTATTATCTCTCTGAAGACTTCTAATAAAGAATTCCGTATGTCATGGAGCGGCCTCTTCCACTGGCTGACAGCTTGTATTATCAAGATTCTCCTCCTGATACCCAACTATGAACATCTTTTCTTGTACTTTGTTGATTTCAATTCTACCCTCTAAGTCAATAAAGTCCACTCCTTCTGTGTTACTCTTAAAATATTTGAAGATTGGAATCATACCTGCCTTGTCACCGGCTAATCCTTTCAACCCAGAAGCGCCTTAAACGGTGCTTCCAACATGAACGGGACAGGGATCATATCTGCCTTTGGTCATTTTTCTGTAGGTTAAAAAACATCCAAATCCTTTGCCCTTCTTCTGGCTTGGTTTCCAGACCTTTCTCCATCTCGACAACTCCTCTGAATGTTCTCCAGATTTTCATCTGATTGAAGCCTGGTGCTCAGGATCAGATACAATTTCTGGAGGCTGGAAACTAAAGCACAACACAATTTCTTCCATCAACTGGTTGAAATTTTAAAAGATCTAAACAGTCTTGTCCACTCCTCCCAATTTTGTGTCATCTGCAGACTTTATAAGTATTCCTTTAACTCCAGGTGATTGATAAAAATGTTAAATAGCTGAGGACAGGATAGCCCAATGGCACTCCATTTAGCAATTCCACTGCAGCTTAAATAGAGCCGTTAAGAAATGCTTTAGAGTTTAGTAATTTAGTCAATAGTGAGTCCATTTCCCAATAGTATCATCTATTCCATATTTTATGAAAGAGCATTAGAAGACACCATGTCAGAGAGAGAACAAACCCATGCTGGCTCCTGTGAATTGTTGTATCTATCTAAGCACTGATAAATGTGCTGCTTGCTAATCTGTTTAGATGCCTTAATCCAGTATGGTGATTATGCTGACAGGTTTGTAATTTCCCAGCTACTCCTGACTGGTGATTTAAGCAATTGTAGAGTTCCACTAATTCTTAATAGAGGAAAATGTCCTTCAGCTTGACAGCTAGGAGTTACTTCCAGCTTTGCTCATGGATGCCTAATTTGCATCTATGCCCAGAAGCACCAACCCAATCCTATCCATAGTGAAACTATACTTAACAAAAATCACCTTCAAAAATATTTCACCAGCATCAGCCATAATTGTATCACCTTCTTAGAAACAGTTACAATGGGCTCTTCCTCTGAAAACTAAAATGTCAGACAATTCCACCTGGGTTTTTGGTGCTAAATATAGAAATCCAGAATTTAGCACACCTTCATTAACTTCTGTTTGCAGTTCAGAGTCCATGGGATTACCGCCAATCTCTTCAGACTGCTTTGTCTTCTCTAAAAACACATTTGTTCAATATCTCCCTCTCACTCATACACACATCAGATGCTTTACTCTAGTATTCCTTTAGGCAGATATTTTCAAATTGTTGCTATAACAAAACAGTAGATCCTTCTAGTTGATTAGCAGATAGATTTGCAGATTCTGAGCAGACTCCTTCAAATACTTATAACAAATATTTTCCAGGAGGCCAGGAAGGAGAAATGTTAAGACGATACATTAGTCCCATAAAGGGAAATTCTACAGCTGGTGCAATTCTTTTTTGGGGACATTAGTAGAGATATTTTCTAATAGTCTGGGTTTGGAATTTCTACCCAGAAAAGTAATGATAGAGAAAACGAGTGAAATGAGCAAGTGATTTGAAACAGTTTCCTTTGAAGGTCAAAAGTGAAATTTATGAGCCAAGTCATTTTAAGGAGCCTGGCTTAATTTCAGAGAGATTAATATGGGAGATAGCTGACCTTGTTTCTGCAAGGAGAAGAAATATCTCTAGTTTATGTTTACTCTAAATTTAAGTATCTGCACTGTATTACAAGAATGGGTTTAGATGTCCTTTGTGTACTATTTACATATTGCACTGAACTTGGCTTTTGGAGTTGGAGGAGTTTATTAATTTATTCCAGTACTTAAAGGGGTAGGTTGTCATTAAAATACCAGTTTAGGTTGGTACTATCTGAAAACTATATAAATTATGTATCAATATTCTTTTGCTTATTAGTTGTCTTTACATTAGTGAAGCATTTTAGGCAACATCTGATCAACTTTGATTGATCTAGAAAACCAAATAGACACAAGCCTAAAAGACAAATGCTGTAGGCTAGATTGCCATCGCTGAATTTTTTGAGGAGATTAATTCCCATTTTATTCCAAGAAAATTGCATGGCTATATCCGTGTACATTTCCAGGAAGTGAGCTTGACTTTACTTCTTAGTATGTTACTATCTATCATTTTCCTGTGCTATTTATATGACTAGCACAGTTCCTTGTTTAAGTGTCTTGCTAAGCAATACTTGTACATTCATTTACCTAACCAACCAGGCTTTGTCTTGCTAATTATTATACACCTCAGTTGTCTGAGTGTATTAAACCCACACTTCTTTTTAAAGATTGTCATCCTATTAATACCCTACTGAATACAAGAGAGTTACTGTATCTACATGGAAATTTGAGTGGGATTGTACTATGTGAAGTAGGATCTCAACATTTTAGCAACTTAAATATTTACAGATTGCCTTTGTTAACAAGGCAGAATCTAGAGGGGCCATGATACAAGGAGTGAAAAATACTAATGCAACAACTGTGTTTTAGAACATTTTATTTTGTGCACTTTGTATTTGGCAAGACAAAAAGAAGAAAAAAAAACATTGTATTTCAATTTCAATTCAAGTTTGCAGTCACAAAATGAATGCTGGTTTCTTAAGCTTGTTCAATGATGTCATAGTCTTTGTTTATTATTTTCAGCAGAATATAGCAAAGCATGATCCCAGTTACCTGATGAGAAAGTACAGAACATGGAGAAAGTGATTTAATTCTGACACGTAGGAAAATGAAATCAATCATTCCAGTTAGATGGCATTTAGCTCTAAGCTCTACTGAAAGCAATAGCGTGATAGAACTACTGTACAAGAGAAACAGTGTTAAGGATCCCAAATGTTTTTTACTTTACTTTGAAAGTCTGGGCCTACAGATTTGTCTCTCCAACCAAGCACCAAATGCTATTATTGTAGTCCTTTATTTAAGCCTTTTATGCTTACCTGACCAAATACTATAAGAACTGCAAGTCCTCCAAGTGCAGAAACGTTTTTTTCAGTCCATGTCTTTAGTTTCAGAAGACAGCCCTGAGAAAGAAGGGGGGGAATGCATTCTTAACAATTGCAATGGATGTTTCTTAAAAGCTAATCAAATTAAATTCAGCCAACAATTAAAACAATAAACCATTAGAGAGCTCAGAGACAGAATGAGGGAGACCCTACAGGCATAGACTATAAATGTTAGATGTTATGCTTACTTTGGGGCTGAGGAAACAGTTTTACAGTGGTTCTACTCCTTTCTCAATGACTAGTTCTAATCAGAGCAAGTAGGAGAGTTAGCAAAAGAATCCATTTAAAACCAAGATATGTCATGAGTTAGATTCTATCATCACTATATAGATGTAGCAACTAGGAAGGAATCATCCTGAACAACAAGGTTGTTAATCCATTTAACAATATATTCCCAGTAAGAACTGTAACCAACTTAAAAGCACTTTAGATTCATATGCATCCTTCCTTTAACAAAAGCGATGATGGCAATGTGGAATTTTACCTCCTGATTAATGCCAACCATATCTTCGTTTAGATCAGTAACACAGCCTTCCACAGGCACTTTGCAGCAGCTTTTGGGGACAGATGAGGAGAGCAGTCCAAAGGTGGTGTTTCGCCAGTCTGAATAGTTCTCCGCACCACAGCATTGAAACTACAGTAGGGAGGAAAGCATGCAAGTTGGTAACAGAGAATACAGTGTCTCATAAGTCAGTAGCTTCACTTCCATAACTAAATGCAGAGATTTTCTGCTCACAGTCTAGCCATATATCTTTCTTAAAGTTCTTGACAGTGGGAAGATGAAGACATGATGGACTCAACACAGATCATAGAAGGTAGTTTCCTTTCTTTGTTTCCCTACTAATGTTAGATTTTGGAATTGTAAACCATTCCAAGTTTTTCCTATAAGAAAGGTGTCATTCTCGCTAAATATTTACAATGCCTTCTGGAATCATTAAACTATTGGTTTACATTGCCTCAACAACAGATAAGTAAATATTCTAGACATCTATAGTAGATAAATGGGGAACAGTCATCTTGGACAGAATTCCAAAAGGCTTTGCAGTTCTGGAAAACTCTCATTTTCTTATACATTTTCTTAGACGCAACTCAGATTCATATTAGGGGTGCCCATGTCATTTTCCCTACACATCTACAGGCATGAAAAAAAAAATCCACAGAGGTGATTTACTTGGAGCAATTCTATTTGAACATTCCCTTTGAACATTATCCAGTAATCACCTGGCTGTAGAATATATTGAACCTTTAACTGAGTTGGAAAGCATGCTTTGAGACCAAGGGCAGTGAGCCACATACTAGTTAGCTCCAGTTTAACCCAGTGGGATTCTATAAACCCTGCCTCTGAATACAGATCAGCAGTCTAAACAAACTCTGTAGTTCAAACTTTTTAATTGTAAAACAACAAAACGGAAGCAGCAGCAACACCAATTCTAAAGGTTTGAGCCTATTTACTAGAATCGGTATTTAATTTCTATAGTTGTTCCTCTAATGCAAGTGAGAGTTCATGCTACCAATTTTTGTCTCAAATTAGGGTTCAGTTGTTCCTGGGGGAGGGGAGAGATTCCTTACCTCTGCTTGGAGAGTATCCACCCCCTTGGTGATCTGCACTATCTTATCATACTTGTTCAGAATCCTCACGAAATCTTTGGATACAGTCTGGAGTAGCTGTGAAGATATAGGATAAAGCAAATGGAAATTCTAGGGCATTCAGAACATACACTTTTCAAACTCTTTTTTTAAGCTTACAGCTGACTCTAAGTTGTTTATACTCCTTTTGCTGTGAATCCAATTGATATATTAATTATAATATTCTAAAACTGTACTGTTAAATTGCAAGACTAATCGCAATTAAAGTCATTTATATTTTAAATTAACCAATTATTACTAATTATTTTGAAGAGAAGGTGATCACTTCCTATGAAAATCAAATAGTGTTAAAGATGTTTGTCTTTTATCTGCCGGTTATGAACACTATCCTGACATGATTGGCAGTGGTGTTCCTTGTAAGGCAGCTTGTTCTAGTCAATTGCTTTTCAACGTTGCGGTACTTAACTGTTTAGGAAAAAGCAGCCAACTGACACTGCGCCCCCCCTCCCCCAGATTCTATTTTATATTTTTTGAGCATAGAACTATTATCAGTTGAATATTAAATTACACACCAGGTCAATCTCTGCTCCATTGCAGTTGCCTTCCTCTGCCAGAGTGATGTGGGAAGATAACTGATCATACAATATTAGGCTAACAGATAATCATTGTTTGTATAAATCTTGTCACCCACTTCCTCTTTCCATTTCTCTATTTTAGAGTGACAGAGAAGACAAAAAAAAGCACCCTTTGTTAAGGACATGGCAAAGCCCAGAATGCTGTACTGGACATATAGGTAGCTAGCAGAAATCAAGAATTAGTTCCCATTATGGCAATTCTCCATTCCTCTTGAGAATGCACACCTCAAGAAGCAAAAAGGTTTTGCCTCCCCTCCAGTTTGAAGATAAGACTTGTGTTTTGAACCAAAAACCTTCTTTCCTAAACCTCACCTTTATTCTGCACGCATAGGAAGTGGCAACAACTAGGATTTCAGTGATCAAGAGCAACACTAGTAAACCTGTGAACTAGTGAGTGAGTGAGAGAGAGAAAGAGAGAGAGAGAGAGGGAGAGGGAGAGGGAGAGAGAGAGAGAGACCTGTTTAGTTTAAAAGCCACTGATTTATCAGAATTGCTTTTGAGAACACAGCACTGTTATTTTTACCCTTCTATATCCATCCCTAACTCTCTTATTCAGAGGTCCAATTCTTAGCCTGCCTGGTATGTCAACCTCACTCTGGGACAACTGCAAAGCCAAACTCAACATTCATCCATTATTGCGGTCACTTATCTTCTCAGATACGTCAAAATGATGAAGTCACCATTAGAAAGGGTTGAAACTGAGAGGCTGATTGTGTCCAAGTCAAACCACCCGAACCATACATGGTAAAAACTTGGCTCTGGTTATATAGTGATTGCTTTATATGCATATATTTCCAGGCCAACATATTTTGGGGCATTATTAGCACTAAAATCAACAAGCACCATAGTCAGATAGTTTTCCCCAACACATTAACAGAACTGGGATTTAAATGACATACAACCATCTAACATAATTGTAGCTTCTTACAAAATAAAACAATTTTTACAGTCAATTCCAATAAAAATATATTAAATGTTGGTTTACTACTACTACTCCTCAGTAACGGATAATTATGTAGACAGAATTTTTAGCTTAATTTCTTGACACCAGGTTACAATTCCTTGTTTCCATGTATATGAGCTCAGGATTGCAATGGGTTTCGTCCAGTCCTACCTTAAGGGCTGATCTGTGAAAGAATCAGAACTTAAGGAGATATTGCTATGGCATCTAGCAACTCCATTGAGGTTAAATCTTAACCACATTGAGATTTATTAAACAAATCATGATTAACTACACATGTTCTGTATTGCATTTAATATATTTGAATAGCACTTACCAATTTGATCATGGCTTTGTTAGATCTGAATAAAGCAATTGTTCCAAAGCCAGACAGAATGATAATAAGCACACCAATAACTATTATGGTCACAGGTACTCCTGAAGCAGCTTCATTCAGTACCACAAAAGCATTGTGTAGTTTCATTTGAACACACACACCTGTCATTATTAACACAACTCCAGCAACCTAGAGTTTGGGAGGTTAAAGCATAATTAAGAAACATAGCTAGAGGTTATTCTTCATGAAGGCAAATATATTTTAGTCAAATTAATTTCAAACTATTTGTAACATGGATGTTTAAAGTCATACAAGGGAAAGAAGTATAGATAAAAATCTTGATTGTTACTTGCACAGACATTTGCTTCAAGCTCATAGTAGACTTAACCCTTTCTGATCAAGGCTAGGCTTTAAACATCAAACTAGGTCATTATGTGGTTTGTTTGGTCTCTAATCCATTCTGTGGTTCATGGATTATTCAGTACATATTAAAGAAGCCATGCTATTACAAATTTCAGGCTCTTTACTCTTTTAAAGTTTCAGGAGGGATGTTTAGAGTTTCACACATTAATCAATAGTGTAGAAGAAATCAGGCTACTATATTCTTAAAGAAATTCTAAAAAAATAGCAGTAAAAAGCAGACATTTATGGATTTTCCTAGGAAAATATTCTAGGAGGATCATAGCAAAGCCACCCACTGTTTCTAAAATACTCAAGACTATCTTAAGCATACCAATTTAAACAGAGTTTATTTAAAAAACACAGCTGTGTATATACAACATACAAATTCAGAAAAACCATGTTTAATGCAGAGTAAATCAAGTCATTATATATTACTTATTCTAAGGCTGAAAAATTATAAATAGTATGAATTACAGGAAAAGGAAACATTTAATCAAAGCATTTTAAATTAAGTCATTTATATTTAGTGAAAAATGTAATTTGCTTTAGAATATTACACCTTGGCCTCACAAAAAGTTTTAATTGCTAAATTATGCAAGTTGGAAAAAACCTCCGTTCTGCCATCGTGGTTTAGAAACACTGCTTTACGATTTAGCACATTGTGCAAGCACAACCACAATCTTATTAAGTTTATTTTCTAAACTACTATATTTCGAGTTATCCTATTATGGCTAAGAATTTCACTATTATAACACATAAGAAAATTTAGAAGTTGGTCCAAAAATAAACGAAAAAAATTTGTAACATTTTATACTCTAGATACAAAGTGAGATACATTTACAAATTTAACACACACACACAAATCAATACCTTACCCAATAAAGTAAAACAGTCAGCCATAGGGCAATTTTAATGCACCACTCCCATGAAATTCTACTTTCTGCTCTCATTTTGCTGGTTACCTCCATAACGCTTGAGACTAGTGGCCAGGATCAATAGCCCTGTGCTAACAAATGTTTGCAGTTTTTACAGCTGTCCCCAATTTAAACCAGAACCTCAATTTACAGCTTGTGACATCACCTTAAAAAGGAATACATTTACTAATGTTCTCAACCCGTTTTTTCTTTCAGCACCCTCACTAAAACCATAATCAGGCTGTTAGGTTATTGTAGCCAACTGCTCCTGAAATAACTTTCATATAGAGCAAGTTATTTCAGGAGCAGTGTGCTATTTTACCATAGCAGCTTGTGTATGTGCGTGTGTGTGTGTGTGTGTGTGTGTGTGTGTTTATTTAGAGTATATGTATATATTATATACATGCATGTACAATTGGTTTTCTTCCTATCTAGTGTTCTTACTCTTATGCAAAGTGAAATATAAGCATTTTAGGCAGCCGAAGCTGAACAGTCAACCAGGAAGAGCAGATTGATGCATGCACCATGAGCTCTTGCCCGGAATCAGTAGATGGGTTTGCAGGATGTTCTAAGTTAAAATGTAGTTGGCTAATTTGTGGTTTGGTGTGTTCTGCAGAAGAGGTTGGCTCTGGGCCCTGAGTGGAACAAAAAGATACAATATAGGACAGAAGACAATTGATTCCTATAGAACTCAGGAGAAACAGCTGCCCAGGGGTGAGTTCTACTTACCTTTACTACTGGTTCGCATCACATCCGCACGCTCACCTGCACATGCGCAGAAGCTTCTGCACATGCACAGATCACTTATGATGATGTCTGGGTCAGTGGGCAGAGCCTCCCGCCAGTTATACTACCGGTTCATGCGAACCAGTCTGAACCAGGGGCAACCCACCACTGGTTGTGCCCTGCAAGTAGACAACCAAAAGTAGACAACCAAAAGGTAGTGACTCACTGCTATATGTGAATACTATATAAGAACTGATATGATGAGTGCTGATCAGGCTCGTCTATGTACTTATGAAGTGTGCTGCCTGCCTGGGGCATGGATCAGGATTTGACAGCCAAGGATGATCAAGTCCATACATATTTGCTCCTTACTGTTAATCCACAGAAGGATTGCAAACTCCAACTGTGGGTCGCCATAAATTTTGCAGAGCCAGGAAGGAAGCTCAAGAAACTTGAAGGATGATCTTCATTTATAAGGGATGACAAGGGAAAGAAGAAGAGGGATGATTGGTTATGTAAATCATGTTGGCAGGATTTGGATTTTGGATTCATTGTATGAATTATGGCCCAGAATAAACACCTCATGAGGGCAGGTGAAAAATGGCTCAGCTGAAATATGGAGAGTTTTATCAGGAGACCTTTCAAATGAAACTTTAACTAAGATGAAAATCCTTAACTGAAAAGTTAAGATAAAGCTCAGGTATTGTGGTAGGTAATAGGAATGTTGCAGTAATGGAGACAATTAATCCTCTCAGTAGAAAAAAAAAGTTACAAAGTTTATTGACTCATCAAAATTTTGTTCCCCACATGCTAATGTTTATATTTCAGAAATTAAACAAGAGAGCTGGAATTCTTAGTACAGGAAGGCAAACATAAAGCAATCAATATAACAGAAACCTAGTGAAAGATTCCTATGTTTGGAATGTAAAAGTCAAAGAATATAATTGTTTAAAATGAACAGAAGTAGTAGAACAAGTTACACAATATAGTAAAGCAACAGCTGCTAAAACTCAATGAATAAACTTTCAGATATTGCAGGAGGCATCTGGGTTAAGTGGATGAATTAATTAATCACCATTGTTGGTGATAGTTCCTGTTCCCCAGCCAATCAAAGTGAAGAATCAGAAGGTGGTTTCCAAAAGAAAATTGCAAACCCTTTCAAAAAGTTTATAATATTAGTAATTATGATACTAAGGTCTCAAATTACTGCTGGGAATAAAGAAGCATGGTCTTTACAGGAAATTCTAGGTTTGTCTTGGAGACAACTTCCTCCTTCAGGGGATGAAGGCCTAAAAGAATTAACTATTTCTGATGATATAACAGTCTTTCTCAACTTTGCTTTTAACTCTGGAGGAAATAGTATTTCAGGAACTCTTGAATAAAAGCTATTATATTTACAGCTTACAACATGAGCTATTTGTACACTATGTTGATGTTTTTTCAAACCTGACCCTCATGGAACCCTAAATTTCCTGGAATTCCAGTTGAGAAAGGTTGCTTTGTAGCAATTAGCAGGGAAAACTTAATTGAAGAAGTAGACTGCCAAGAGCATTAAGAGGAAGTGGTTGTGTGCATTATGTTGAACTTCAAAAAGTAGCTTTTAATGAAGTGAGAACAATTATAAGTTGATTTCATGGCAGGAAACCTGATGGGAAAAGAAGATGGGGGGGGGGCTTCCTTAAAAAAGCAAACATTAAAAGCACTATCACAAACAATTCCAGAAAGAAAAGGAATATAAGACAACAGAAGAGGCAATTTGAATGAAGAGGAAGGATAGTCACTAAGAAAGAATACAGATAAATTATCTGGAACTGTAGAGAAAGCACAAAAAACCAACGTTCAGAATGAGCTGAGGTTGGTGAAGAACTAAAGTAGAACAAGTGGGCAAATGATGAAATGTGTGTAGGCATAGAACCTTTGTGTGTGCCACAGTTACACACAAATACATGAGGGCTATTGCTTGGGTGAGGTCACAACACAAGTTTTGTCATTCTACAGAAGCTCTGGTTTCAATGGTTGGCTTTGACTAAATGACCTTCTTCAAATATGTTCAGAATAAAAGAAATAGACAATCAGTACAGGTAATCCTTGTCTTATAACAGTTCATTTAGTGACCATTCAAAGTTACAACAGCACTGAAAAAGTGACTTATGGTGTTTTTTACACTTATGACTATTGCAGCATCCCCTGGTCATGTGATCAGAATTCAGACATTTGGCAACTGACTTATATTTGTTCTGTTGTTGTGTTCCAGGGTCATGTGATCTCCTTTGGCGACCTGACAAGCAAAGTCAATGGGGAAGCCAGATTCATTTAACAACCACATTATTAATTTAATAACTACAGTGATTCACTTAACTGTGGCAAGAAAAGTTGCAAAATGGGACAAAACCCACTTAACAAATATCTCACTTAGCCACAGAAATTTTGGGCTAAATTGTGGTCGTGCACCAAGGACTACCTATATACCCGCTACTCAGTGAAGATGGCAAACTCCAAATCATAAAGAAAAGGCAGAGCTACATTATACTACCATTTTGTTGTAGTCCTCTCCAACAAATATGTATGTTCCACAAGAAATTGTGTAACATGAGCTGTAGCTTTAAAGCTAACTGAAAAGAAAGCTGATTATTTAATTGAACTTTTCTGAACCTTTGAGAAATCCTGGAGAATGGGGTACCTACAAATGATGGTGAGTAAATGTTGCCCATATTTCAAAAATTGGGAAAAAGAGGCTCTAATGATTTACAGACAGGTTTCCTGCATTGAACAGGAGGCTGGACCCAATGGCATTTAAATGATATCTCCCAATTGTGTGATTAACTTATTCTTTGGAGCAAGTTTATGGATCAGTATGTCATACATAGGGAATTGTGTTATTTTACTAAGCGTGGTTTAGTTAACCATACATAAATAAGTTGTGCAAACACAACTTTTTGCCCAGAAGTGCTAATGTCAAAATAAGAACTTGCACGAAGTCAATAGCCAAGTAAAAGCTAAACAGCAAAAACCCCAGGTGGTAAGGCTTGAAATAAGTAAGGCAGGGATCACACCAAAGAGACTTAGTTAAATTCTCCTTTAAGCTTGAATACATAGTAACAGGTGGCTCAGACTGTAGTATTAATTGACACTTTATTTTTATATGTATTAAAGAGAGCCTAGAAGGGGTTTAGCATTTTGTATTAATACAGTATAATATTCAGGTTTCTGTGGGTCTTAAGGACTCTGTTAACTGTGCTTTGGCTCTATGGTGATTATTTCACTTTTATCAAATATACTTTTCCAAGTTCTGATTTCATTGTCCTGAAGTGGAAAACATTTTGCTATCAGAGGCCTTTATCTTTTCATTTTTCCTCAATCTCTGAAAGCTGAACAAAGGCATTTTAAACCATGGTTTATTCCAGAAGCCACAGTGGCATTATTACAAGCTGTAATTTCTATTAACTATCACAAACAAGTTTTAAATTAACAAAGCCATCTGCTTTTAAAACGGATTTGCAGCACTCTAGATCTTTCTTTGCTTCACTGAGATGATTTCTTTTTAAAAAATGAAAAGTCTAAAAAACCTAGAAACTCTCCAGACCCATAAACAATAACCCACAAAATTTATGCTGATCAATCTGGGTTATTAAGATTGCCACTCGTTCCTTTTTGGACAACTGGTTGTAGAGCTACTGGTTTTTTGTATATTTCAAATGAAATATAAGCAAACTAGCAAAAAGCAGGATTCAGTTCAAGCTAGAAAGGGAATGGGTTATAGGGCTGATATTTTCAGAATTTGGTCAATGGAGTAAGGTGAGTTTTATTTGTCCAAATTCAGTATGTGAAGCCTCCCAAAGGGCTTATACCTTATTTTATTATTGTTGTTGTTGTTGTTGTTGTTGTTGTTATTATTATTATTATTTCAATTTATATACCGCCCTTCTCCCGAAGGACTCAGGGCGGTGAACAGCCATCAAATAAAACACAAAAATACAAAACTTAAAAACAATTAAAATAGATTAAACCAGATTGGCCCATGACTAAAAACCCCAATTTAAAACAATCGAATCTGAGATGAAGTTAAAAGTAAAAAAGTAAAAAAGTAAAAAAAGTAAAAAATGTAGGCCAGCCCAGCTTGTTAGAATAAAAGCGTCTTCAGGGCTCGATGAAAGGTGCGTAGGTCAGGGATCTGTCATAACTCCGGGAGCAGCTCATTCCAAAGGGCAGGAGCCCCCACAGAGCCCCTCCCCAAAAAAGAACCAAACCTATCATCCAAAAAGGATGTTTCTTCTTAAATTTGTCACTTGGTTCTGAGAACAGTAACTATGGATTGGAAAAGAGGCTTTTTAGACCACATCTTCTTCAAATTTGGCAACTTTAAGATGTGTGGACTTCAGCTTCCAAAATTTCTCAGCCAGCCTGAACACAACACATTCCAAAGTTGCCAAATTTGAAAAACACTGTTTTAAACAGATTGGTCACAATTCTACTGAATTTAGTGATACTTATTTGTGTATAGCTTTACAAATGACTGAGGCAGCTGCCCCATCTGACATTCCATTGACCAGTTCTGAATTATATTGCAAGAAAACTTTCCCGCAACTATCTGAAACCTACACATGTCTCAGCTCCCTTTGCTTCCTGGCAGCAGTGGATGCAACTAAAGATTATTAAAGCCACAAGTCCCATATTTTCTATTGCTTTGTCTTAAGTATAAACTGAGTAGTAGTGGTTGATGAAAGATAATGTTTTACTGGCTCCTATATGAAATGGTGTAATCCTGAGAAGAATAATCCTTGCTCAATTTAAACATTTTTAAAGGTTAAATTCCAATTGAACTCAGGCTGTAGAAAGCATTGGTGGGGTTTTTTTCTCTCTTAAAAGCAGATCCAAAAGGTTCTCTATTTAGTAGTTTTACATCCTTAGTAAACTATAGATCAACCTGTATAGATCAAACTTATTTTTTTTTAAAGTAGCATAAACACCTGCATGGAAAAATTACTGGCTCTCTTGTGCCAACTGTAGCAATCTGTTTTTCTCTGCTTGCAAGTTATGGACTAGCTCCCAGCATTTTATCACTGTGTCCCAATCCGTAGCTCTAACCTTTTAGGTATGTGAACCAAAGCAATAATAGCTATGTTCAAAACCTGGCAGCCATGCTCTTGGAAGGAACAAATGTACACAGCTACTATTATTATCATTGTCACGATTGGAGCTCAACCCATATGCAAAAGTGTTAAAATGCAAATTTTTGTGGCTGACAAGTTATAGATAGTCCTGGCAAGGGACAGGTCCTTCAGCCCCCAACATTCTTTGGGCCTGAGGTTCTAAAGAGTACTTTTTTGTGTGTGCCAAAATTGGAACTTTTGCATTCTCCCTCTCTCTCAATCTTGCGTCAGACAATGGATTTTCCAAATGAGGCTGTTATTGCATAATGCCCCTCTTATTCAAAGAATGTTACAAGGAGCTCAGCCTATTTTGTCCTCCATTTGTTCCCTTCCTGTCTCTTTTCAGAGAAAATCAATTAAAGAGACAAAGAATAGCTGCACTGTGATCCCTGACTGTAATGCTAGGAGTCTACCTGGGGGGAAAAAAATCCACAAGCTCTGGCCAAGGAAAAAAAAAGAGTTAAGGTCCAGCAACACTCGAAATTAAACATTGATTTGAAAAGGGGCACTTAATTTTGCCCTTTTCCTTTGGGAGAAAATTGATCACGTGATAAGAGGTAAATATAACAGTGGAGGCATTCTCATAAACTGTTCGGCTGAAAAGTTCCATTAGTGACAGCACATTCTATCACGTTCAACTTTTCATTCAGATTTCCACTTGGCCATTTCCAAAATGATCTGAACGGAGTCATTTTTGTGAGTTTGAAAACTGGATGCTGAAGACTGGATTCTGGTCTATCCTGCTCCTCTTAGAAGACTGAAAGAGCAGGTTAGGGATAGATCATCACAGAGAAAATGTATCTACATGCTCACTAAGACTTCACAAGAACTTGATGGCATATAATTCATGAATCAGCTGATATCTGTTCTGGGTCTAAATGACAAGTACACCCCAAACCTTTGTTAAAGGTTTGCAAAGAGAAGTGTATGAGTTCCTTAACTTCCCAATAAGTGTGTTACAGAAAAGTAGGCAATATACTGTATAGCAATTTCTCCTGCTTTTTTTCTGCTGAATAATATAAGATGGAGAAGAATAAGAATCTTCATAGGAGCCATTGGAATGGGAAAATGAAAAAGTGAAGAGAGAAGCAATCCTATCACAATTTCTGAGTGAATTAAAGATCAGGATTGTTAGAAGTAAAAGGAAAGAATATAAAGTTGGTTTGTAAAGCTCAGGTAACTCTTTACAAACTTTTTGCTGAAAGTAGTACTGAAAGGTTGATGCTCATGTTTACAATATTTATAATTTCTACTTTTTGTTGGCTTTATTTTTCCCTGGCTTTTCCTTTAGTTGTACCTAAAGGAAATTTGTACCTAAATTGTACCTAAAGGGAGATTAAATGCAGAACAAGGAAGGAAAGGAAGGAAGGGAAAGAAGGAAGGGAAAGAAAGCTAGAATAAACAGGCTTCACTAAAGCCATGTTTTGCAAACATTTGGAGTTGATGTTTGGTTGCTCAATGTAATAAGAGCACTTTATGACGGAAGTAAGTAAATTGTGTGAGAATGAATGGAAAACTTAGTCAACACCGAACAAGGAATAGGATAAGTTAGGTATGACTGAATAGAAAAGTTACTGATCAGTATAAAAGAAATACAAAACTGAATGAGGATCAAATCACAAAGCATCTACAAAGAAAGAGTGAGTGAATTGAGAGAAAGGAAAAATCAAGAACATTTGAGTGAATTCAGTTGATTAAATCTTCAGAAAGAGAGAAGTGAGAAGTTTAAAGAACAAAAGACCATGTATAAGTTCAGTGCACAGATGTTAAAGATGTAAGAATGGTTTGCAAGAATGTATGGAGAAATATAGCAAATGATTTTGGTATAAACTTCAGCATATTAAGGTATGTATTTCCATTTCTTTTCTAATTTCTTGCCTTTAATTTCTTTGGCATACTATTTATTGGTTTCATTTCTGTACTCATTCTGTACTCATTCTGTACTCATTTCTGATGAGTGTGCATGCATGGACTATATGTATGCTTGTTTCAAAAAAAAAAGTGATTAAAGTGATATACCGTAATCCTATTGGCTGCAGAGTTCTGCATGTTGTTTTTCAAAGGAAGAGAAGAATTGGATGAACCCAGTCAGAATGAGATGCAGCCTTTGGCTGTGGAACAAAACACTTGAAGTCACAGAGAGGCCTCTTCGTAATGTTTAAGAGGCTGAAAAGGGAATTCTATAGAGTGGGTATCCCAGCTTGAGTGAAAGATATTTTTCTTTCCCAAAGAGCCCGCACATTTTCATACAAGGACTGCCAAAATGGGGCAAGCTGATTTCGTCCTTTTTCCAAATCAGTTGCAAATTGCTTTTAAGTCTGACACAGACAGAAAATTATACAAGGTCATGCATCATACTTATCTGTAATGGGATTTGCTACTTTTTCAAGGTACGTGGACTGATTTCTTTCTGACACACTAGGCTTTTCAGACATAATACAAAGCCATGATTCAGCATTACATTAAGGCACCATTAAGAACTCTTGTCTTCCACTAGGAATCCCTCCTTTTCCTGGGCATTTGCATTGTTGCTTTTGATTATATTTTCTGCTTTATATTGACCCATTAATGAACACAGTATC
This sequence comes from Stegonotus admiraltiensis, assembly GCA_032468215.1. Classification (NCBI taxonomy): domain Eukaryota; kingdom Metazoa; phylum Chordata; class Lepidosauria; order Squamata; family Colubridae; genus Stegonotus; species Stegonotus admiraltiensis. The sequence goes on from JANHZT010006177.1 coordinate 325,990, forward strand.
TGCTGCATTTACTGAGTGACCTAGCACATTACTGTTTAATGCTTTAATTGCAGGAAATATCAGTGAAATTGAAAAGCTTTTAGGTATTGTTATCATTTGTGTCTATCATTTATCATTGAATAGAAATTACCTTTTTAAAAAAAAAAGTCTGCTAATTGCCCATGCATCTCCAAAACCATGCAGGAAAGCAGCTCACAACAGATCCCATTTTATTTTTTCTCCCCAGTAGATCTAATGAATCCAAAAATTTAGTTCTCTCAACAGTGAAGCTTTTCTGTAGAAGAATGCAGACTTAAAAAAAAGTGAAAAATGTATAACTTAAGATGTGTTTTGTGATTATGTACATTTTAACACTGTTTTAATTGTTTTTATAATTTAATAAAGTTTGTTTAAAAAAAAAGAAAATAAAATTGTGGTGCTATTCACAACACAACCCTGTTATAAAGTACAATCCTGTGAATAAACTTAAATTTACCGACAAAGAAATAAAGGAAGACTAGTATAGCTATTTCAAGCTATTTAGATCTCATCAGCTAGCCATACCCTTCTGGGATTCGAACCCAGGCTGCTTGTGTGTTAGGCATATGTAAATTAACTTCTAGCTGCCCAGGTTCGAATCCCAGAAAGGTATGGCTAGCTGATGAGAGCTAAACAGTTTGAAATAGCTATACTAGTCTCCCTTTATTTCTTTGTTGGTAGATTTAAATTTAACACAAAAATAGTTTGTCATGGAAGCCACTGCCTGCGATGGCTCCTGGATTGGGGCTGAAAGGCAAAAGCAGAAGCAGTATGCTCTGTCCCATATTTGGGTAGACCAGGTTGCCCTGATAGACTGGTCTCACCGGAAAAACACTCAATCCTGTGTATAGCATCACCTGAGAGAGGGAGGGAGATAGGGTTAGGGAAGATAGGAAGGAAGGGAGAGAGAGAGGAAGGACAAGAACCTGCATTTTTCTTTGTCTAAGATCAAAGAAGATAAATAAAGATTCGTCAACTTTAAAATGAAGCCTTTGGGAAGTAAAATGCAGGTGGTGTTTGCTTGATTTGGCAGTGTTTTCTGGTGCATCAGAGTTGTTCATGTTATTTCTCATATTACTCCAATATTTGTCACTTACACTTGGCTAGAGATGAGGTTAAGTAATGAAGAAAAAATAAATGTATAAACTAGAAAATTAGTAAGAGTTAAAATGTCCCTACAGTGGAATGATATCACTTTGGTAAACATAAGGAAACAGCAGTCTGCCAATCCTCAAGAAAGTTAACATAAATGTATTTTGGAAAAGAAATAGAATATGGAAGGAGATACAGTTCCAAGAGACCTGAGTGGTGTATACAGCCCACCACTCATGAAATATATCATGATATTGGAATATATCGTGAAATATATCACAATATTGGAATAAAATTCCATCCTTTCTAAGGTGGGTAAAATGAGGACCCGGTTTGTAGGGGGCAATAAGCTGACTTTGTATAAATATACAG
>JANHZT010006177.1:332473-342493 GCA_032468215.1 Stegonotus admiraltiensis
CTCCCAGAATTCCTAAGGCAGCCAAGCTGTCTTAGTAATTCTGGGAGTAGAAGTCCACAGGGTGTGAAAGAGCCAAGTTTGCCTACCACTGGTCTAGGGTTTTAGGTGTTTACTCAGGAACCAGGAGACTCTGAGTTCAAGCCCCACCTTAGGCATGAAAAGCCTACTGGTGTTGTGGGGAAAATAGGAGAAGGACGCACTATTAGGCATGTTTGCCACCTTTAACTTGCTTATAAACAATAATGGCAGGATAAAAATAAAGAAAATAAGTATAAACTTTCTTGTAGCTGAAAAATGGTCGTCTGATCCCAGAAAGAATGTGTGTTTCAAAATCCAGTATACCTGCAATTGTAGTAAAATCTAAACTTAATGGACTATTTGGGAGAGGTGCCCATTAAATACAAATTTATGTAATAAATGTAATTTGTCCCTATTTATTTTAAATAGATGTGAATTAATCTATTATTTAATTATCTAAATGATGTAAATTGATGCAAATGGTATCAATTTCTTTAGTGGTCTGGTCTGCTTCAGAAACACCAGCTTTGTTATTTGTAAATGAAGCACAAACTAGTTTTTGGCTGTGGCATTCTATGCCTAGGAAATGGGCATCTTTGAAATTAAAGTTTTATTATGTTTATAGAAGTGTGCAAGTGATTTGGGATGCATAAGCAGGAGAGTTCTGAGTGTGCATGGATCTATTCCCAAATCACACTTAAGTGGGTTAGCGTGGGAGACGTAATATGTTAGGGAAACATGAAAAAGGAGGTTAAATTAAATCCAAACAGATCCAGTCATGCAGAAAGTTTAGCTAACTTCACCCAATGAGTCATGTTGTGGGAAAACCTAAACCCGGTTAACAAGCTTGTTTTGTCTAGTCCTCTGAGAAAAGATGCTGAACAAAGGATAATAGCGGAAATCTCCATTAACAGAACTAATAAATTAAGAAATAAACCATGCACAGAGTACATACTTCAAGCATTAATAGGCTGGAACAGTTGTTTTTTATTTTTATTTTTTATATTATTATTATTATTATTATTATTAAAGATTATTGTTATTAAACATATTAACATTATTTTTTTATTTATTATTTGTATCCCTCCTTTATTATTTTTACAAATAACTCAAATCAGGAAACACATCCAATGTATTTCTTCCTTGTATTTTCCTAACAACAATAACTACAATAACTCTGTGAGGTGAGTTGGACTGAGAGAGAGCACTGCTGGCCCAAGGTCACCCAGCCGGCTCTCATGGTCTCCTGCTTTCTACTCTGGTGCTTTAACTACCAGACCAAACTGCTCTACTACATGCCTGCTACAGCTGGCCAGGTCAATGGGGAAGAAGTTTGTGATGTCATGAAGCCTTGTATAGATCTCTTCTAGTGAGATGGTTTGTGTGATATAAAGTAGTTTCTGCAAAAACTAAATGGGAACTTTGGGTTTCTAAAATTGTGATTTTTGCTGCAGTTAGTGTGATTCTGTGCTTCTCATTATTATTGATAAGGAGATTGTATTGAGGTATGGCTGCCTGACAAGCAAATTGTGGATCATAACTAAAATAGATTTTGAAAAATACTTAACTGATAATGCCTTTAGTATTTTTGTTTACCCCAGTGTGTTATTCCAGTAAATGCAAGTATCCATATAGAATTTATTGGATGTTGCAACCTTGTGGTTAGAATATATGGTGTTGCCTTGGAGTTGAGTCCGTTTTGTTTATTCTGTTGGTATTTAATACTGTGACCTGCCTAGGTTTATCATGTACAAAAGAGGTGGCCATATAAGTTTCTAAATAAATAAATGAATAAATAAAATTAAGCTGGAATAGCAGGAGGTATAAAACAGGCTAATTTTTCTTAAGAAGAAATCTATCTACATTCTCTTTCCATAAGAACCAGAAACTTGCCTGGGAAAAATGTAGCAGTAGCAGCTACACTTATATACCACTTCACAGTGCTTTACAGCACTCTCTAAGCAGTTTACAGAGGCAGCATATTGCCCCCAACAATCTGTGTCCTCATTTTACCAAAGGATGTAAAAGATGGAAGGTTGAGTCAGCCTTGAGCTGGTCATACCTGAACTGTCAAACCGCTGGCAGTCTGCAGAATTAACCTGCAATGCTGCATTCTAACCACTGTGCCATCACGGCTCTTATAACACAATTAAAAGCCAGTTGAAAAGTATCCTTCTAAACATCACAAGGGGAACAATAATTAAAGTAGAGGAAAACATGAACAAAGAAATAGCAACATGGATGTTGGATGAGGCTATTTCACAACACTACAACTGAGAAAGTGTTTCTCTCCATCCTTCCCTCACGCATTGGGATGGGCAGAGAAAAATTAACATTTTCCTCTGTCCATCCCAAAACTGTGCAGTATTTGAGAGTCTGCTTGGATTTTATCTAATTCTAGATTAATCAGTGAGATCAGTGTAAGGCCATGATGGCGAACCTATGGCACACGTGCCAGAGATGGCATGCAAAGCCCTCTCTGTGGGCATGTGAGCTGTCGCCAGCTGCTCTTCTGGTTTCCGGTGTGGGCATGTGCGCCAGCCAGCTGGTCTTCATGCATGCCGGAGCACCGGAAATCCGAAGACCAACTGGGCAGCGCTCATGTGCACACCGGAAACTGAAGACCAGCTGGCCAGAGCACACATGCGCACTGGCCAGCTGGTCTTCAGGTTTCTGGGGTATAGCGTGCGTGTGTTCCAGTTTCGGCACTTGGTGCTGAAAAGGTTCGCCGTCAGGGATCAAAGGATGTTTTCTAGCAGTTTCTATAGGAAAAAAGAGAGTCAGAACCTGGTCAAGTCTTTTACAATAATGCTCAGTCAAACTTGCCTGGATATCCCAAAGGTGCTTTTTCAGGAGGCCACATGAATAGTGCTTCTGGTTCCTGTAGTCTGCAATTTTTTTCTTCTAGGATGAGAACTGAAATGTCTTCAAAGAAAAAAACAAGAAAGCCCAGCTGCCTCCTGAAAAAGCATCTTTGGGACAACCATGACCTGGATGACTGAGAATCTCTACAGACTTTTTGCCTGCATTTTTTGCTTTTAAAGGGTTGTTTCTATAGTAGGTTAAACATACCAAGTTCATTTTACTATTCTTCATAGAGGTTAGCCTCCAGACTTTTTCTAATCTTCTGAACTTGGTCCAATTTGTCTCTATATTTTTTTAATTTGTCTCAAAAACAATAATCTAAATGGGATCTTACTAAAGCAAAAATAAAGTGGAACAATTAATTTCTGTGGCCAGGATTTTATATGCCTGTTAATGCACCTCAGGTGACATTTGCCTTTAAAGCAGCTGCATCACATTATTGACTCATATGTAACTTGTGGTCAGTGAGTCTCTAAATTTCATACATGATATGGCTAAATCAAGTCTTTCTGTTTTTTTACCTTTCAGATTTCCTTCTGAGATGCAGAATTTTGCTTATCTCCCTATTCATTTCATTAACCAAACTAGGTAACATCATGTTATCATACTATCATGGGATTGTTGGGTAATGAAATGTCTGCAAGAAAACAACCAATCTCAGAGAGCACCATGGATCCCTCATTTCAACCCTGAGCTATAAATGTATGCTGTTTAGTGTACATTTAAAGTGACAGTAAAGTTTCTATTCCATTCCGTTCCATTCCATTCCAGTTCCATGTGAAAGTGGACTCCGTGGGTATGGTCATTTAGTCCATATTCTATAACTGTGTTGCTAGAGAACTTGACAAATCATTTGAAATATGTGCTAATGTGTAAATATATGTGAAATCTGACTTCTGGTTGGAATATATTGTATCAACTAACTGTGTTTGGGATTATATCCTATCCAACTGGGTGGGAAAATAAAATAGCCGTATAAAGTTTGCATTTGGTTTCTCTGAGTTTCTTCTTAAAACGTTTTCTCTCATGAAGTGGAGTTTATGTTTATTTTCTTGAATATTTTTAACCTAATAGCTCATTGAATAGCTCATTTTGTGTTTGAAGAATGAGGCGATAACATGCATGTTTAGAATCATTAGATAAGATTCTACACTAGAGATATCTCACTTAATCCAACTTTTAAGAGGTATGTGAAAGGTTGTTAAGTGTCAAAGTACAATATGTGTTTAAAAGGGCCTAATTTATTTTTTTAATAATTGAGGGATCCCTATCCAGAATATACTATTAATGTGAATAATTTCCTACTAAAAATCACCCCCCTTCCATGACTGATTAAAATAGGGAGATTCTGGGAGAACGCTCATCTGAAAGGACACGTTCATAATTGCCATTATTGGGTTAGAGGATAAAACTGTTTCTAAGTGGATCCCACCAGTTTAAGCACATTGTTTAAGAAGCATCAATAATTTAAAATTCTGCTCCAGATCTTTTTTTTCTTTTTTGAGAGTAGCAGCTTTGCTTTGTAGGGAAGCAAATCCTTTCATGATTTGACAGTTATAAATAATAACTGTCTCAGCACTTTACCAAAATTTTTGAAAGTTTTCCTGCTTCCACAGGAATCACTTATTTTGTGGCACCAGAGGCACAGCCTTACTGGAAGACAACTTAGATTAGAATGTGGAATTTGCTGACAGGTCGTTCAGGGTCTGATCTGGATCTTTTTAATCAGGGATTTCAAACCTGTGAAAAAGCAGCTATCCTATGGGAACATGTGAAGATATGAACAAAGTTGTTCATTTACTGATCATCAGCACTGTCAGTAACACAAACCAGGTCAAGGATCTTCCCTTTGCAACCAGCAGTCTTTCATAACTGTTTTACATCAAACTTTGCTAAGTTCTGCTTTTTTAATGGCCTGTTTTTATAGCACCACAAATATCTGCATCACTGCAAAACTTGTCTTGGAAACCTTATTGTATAGAAACTAACATAGTAACACAAGAAACAACAAACTAATAAGGATTTAGAGATGTAAATTATACACCCATCTTGAATTAAACCATTGGTTTAACAATTGTTCAAAGTTATAACACTGCTGAAAAAAGTGACTTACAACCAGACGTCACATTTGTCACCACTGCACTATCCCAATCAGTCATGTGATTGAAATTCAGATGCTTGGCAATCATTTATTTACAAAGACTGCAACTTCCCAGGATCATGTGATTGTCATTTGCAAATTTCCCAGGGGGCTTACAACAAACACACTCAATAGGGGAAGCCAGATTTGGCTTAATGATGATATGATTCATTTAATAACTGTGGCAAAAAAGGTAGTAAAAATCAGGCATGACTCACTTAATGACCTTATCGCTTAGTGATGGAAATTCTGCTCCTAGTTGTGGTCTAAGTCAGGGGTCCCCAACCGCTGAGCTGTGGCCCGCTAGTGGGCCGTGAGCTATTTGCATGGAAATGCTGAGTGTGTACTTGTGCTCTATTTGAGTGAGTGGTGGGCGTGCATGCACACCGCTCACCCAAAGAGCTGCAGATGTGCATGCACACTTGCCTGCGGTTTGTGTGGAATGATCCCCTCTCCCCTGCTGGTCCTTAAAGCCAGAAGGGTTGGGGAACTCTGGTCTAAGGACACGGTTTGTGGGGGCAATAAGCTGACTGTATAAAATAGAACACCTCTTGGGGGGCCCCAAAAAGCCCTACTAAGCAGGTATATACAAAAGTATGAAGGCTATTGCTTAATAGCCACCCTGAGTTTCCGGAGATGGGCGGCATATATATTGAGCAAACAAACAAACAAACAAATAAATCAGTCAGTCAGTCAGTCAGTCAGTCAGTCAGTCAAAAACCAGTTGTGTATTGCTTTTAAATGATGAATCAAGCTGAAATACTTTAAGAAGTTTTATATAATCATAAAGTTGGAAGGCCCCATTCAGGTCTGCCCTGCTCAATATGGGAATCCAAATTATTATTGACTTTTTGCCTTTAATTACCAGACATTAAAAAAAAAGTATTTAAACAGATTTTTTAAAAAGAAAAAATAAAGGAATAAAACAGAATGAATAAACAAGAGATTTAAACTATCATAGAGATTACATTTCTCCAGTATCTCATTAATCATGAATAACTTAATATGTAATGCTTCAAAAATCTAAAAATCACTATTAAGCTTTAAGCTAAACATAGTTATCAAGATCCATGGTCAGCATAGTATAAATCACTAAGATTATATGCTGCAATAAATTGAGCCCATATTATTAAGTGACTGTTTTAATATAGATACTATGTAAAATAGAACTATGGACTCTATGCATTGAAAACCCAAAATTTTCAATGTGGTACAAATCCATGGATTAAGATGCAGTTGAGGAATGGCTTCTAGTTTAAACTGAATTCTACATCAGACTTAATTTTAAGTATAAACTAAGAATCTAAATTGAAGCATCATAGGAGCATATATCCAACAAAGAGCCAACCACTTTGATAGGTAATTGGTTTCTCTTTCTGTGAGAAGAGTTTTTTTTTCTCATTTAAAGCCAAAGTAGACTCTAGGAACTGACTCTGATTACCTTATCCTTTCTTTCTTTCTTTTCCTTTCTTGAAGCTGTCTTCAGCCCTTCAAACTCTGGTGACAGCTTGATTAATATGCTGGGAGAAGGAGTCAATACCCATCTGCTATGATAGAGTTATAATACCTAAGACTACTTGTCTGTGGAATGTAGAAACAGTAAAGAATTAATACAGTGGCTTATTAAAAGGTAGCTCCAGCAAACCAATTAAAATTGTGGAAGTTGCCATGCTAAAAACCAATAGCTTTGCAGTAACTTTTAACTTCTGTTAGAAGAAATGTCCATCTGGGTTCAGTTCCAAGTGAGAAGAAAGACACTGGAAACATAGAGACTGCTTGGAAAGATGGTTTAATGGTGGACAGGACCACGTGGTTTGAGGTCCCGGGCAAAAAAGAACACATGGGGGAGAGGGGGAGAGGGAGAGAGATTTATATCCTCTCTTGGGCTTTGAACTTGCTTCCTGTTCCTGTGGCAAGTATTGTATCCTGATTGGTTGTCAGACACCCATACTTGGTTGAATCTTGCTGGGTGATGTAATCTTCCCAGGTGCCAAACGGTGAGATGGGTAGAGGGCTAATCCTATTATGTCCTGAAGTTGAAGGTCTTTTGTGTTGTAGATAAGCTGACCCAGCCTTTTGCCTCGTAAATAACCAAATTATCTGCTGGGGGCAGGGAGCTGAGGCTCTCAGTTTGTCTTTAGAAACATGTTTCTCCTTTAGGGAAAGTATAATATTCTGCCTTTTTAATACTTCCTAGAATATTTCATTTTCCTAGGATTGGGGTGGGTGCTAACTTTTTCCATTTCTATAGATGGCTAACATATATTGGAAATCCTTGCAGCTGTATAATTTCATAACACAAATGAAAGCTGTGATAATTCTTATAGAAGCGTAATGCTTCTTATTTATCAGCAAGCTTAGTGAATGTTTAGCTTCCTCCTGTAGGGCATATACTTGTGGAGTGCAGAGAAGCCAGCTCTTCTAAGGTTTATTTTAACAGCAAGAATCAAAAATGATTATGGGGTTGACTTTTTTCTTTTTTAGGCTTGAAGCTGCCAGGTTTATAATGAAAATGTGAAAATCTCAATTTTTTCATTTTAAATATATAGGAAAGGTTTCTAGTGTTTTTATATAAGAAAAAAGAAAAGCATGTGAAACTTGAGTGTCTGTGGGTTGAAATGGGGGAGTATACTGTGTTGAAGATGGAATGAACACCAAACATGTGGTAGAGGGATGGCAATGGATGTTATGTAAAATCCACTTAGCTAACATGCTTAGAAATGTAGTAATGGCAGTTAAGCCAAACCACATGATTGGCAAGTCATTCTTATTTAGTAAAGCTTATTTTAAGCTTAGTTTGAAATACATGTTTGCTTCCCCTGTTATTTCTCTTTGGAAAAGATTGATAAAAATCAACATGATTTCATTTCGTAATGACTAACAAAAAGCTCATTTTATATCAGTGGATTGCTCTGAATGTAAAAGGACCTTAGGTCAATCCCAGAAAACAAAATATGGGGGTTTAATAATAGTATGATCAAAGCAGAATCCTACTATTATGGCATTCTCTTAAATAAGGAGGATTTCATCAATGTTTTATTTAAATGTGTAATATCCTTTATGGTTCCTAAGGCTTTAGAATGTATTGCTATATGATATAATTTTAGAATTCTCTCTTGCAAATAAAGGAGATAGAAATTTGAATGGCCAGTCTTTTCCCCTTGCAAATCACTTTTCCCCTCAAAACCTCTTTTGAAACATAGAAATTCATAAGGTGTTTTTATGTAGCTCAGGATTGAACAGGGGAGTCCTTGATGCTCTTTGAACTTTATTTTTTTCTTGCAGCCATTTTATTACCCATTTTTATCTTCTGACAAAAATATACTTTATTTGGTATAGTTGGATAATAATCATTTAAATAGTTACTCATTTGATTTATTGTCAAAATAAATTACTAAAAGACACGTGAAACCTGCTTATACTTATTTGTGGAAATATAGAATAGCTAATAGTTTAATAAAATGAAACAAAGAATCAACCCCAAGTGTAAGTTTATATCATTCTAGTGATACTATAGTGATAATTCTGTAATTAGCTATGAGCAGCATAAACTCTTTCTTGTGTAAGAAACCATGATCTCCCCCAAAATTAGAAACCTGTACAATGGTTGAAGAATTGAGTTGAATTAATGAGTAGATTCAATGAAATCATAGTGTCTTGATCATTCTCACATGATAGGTCATAATGTTTCACTAGTGGCAGATCCTAAATTCTTTCAGCTACCTGATAAACATACCTGTCTTCTGTGTCACCTACAAACAATAAAAAATCTTTCCCTGCAATTAGCTCCTTGCCTCAGGTATTTAATTCCTCTGCTATCAGGTCACCCACCTGTCCTTCAGTTCTTGTCTTCTTAGCTCATGTAATGATACTGTACTATGCATACTTTATTCTGCTTCTTTGCCTTTAATTTCTCCATATGCCAGGACCTGTTTCTAGTTCTTTTCCTGGTCTTTCCTGAAGATCAGTGCCAATCCAAGTGATAGCTTTCCCTTCCCTTCTACAAACTGTAATGCAAATTGTTTTGTTCCCTGGGTAAGTGAGCATTTCAGGGCAACATATTCATGAAACCAAATAGTGTTTTACATTTTACCATCTCAAGGATTGGATTTATTTTGGGCAACGAAGCTTTTGACTGATTTGGAGGAAGAAAACAAACACATCAGCTAGAAGTTGGTAAACAGTGTAGACATAGAGCTACGAAATAAATGTGCTTCTAGCCATTTGGAGAATAGGAATTGAAAAGCCAGCTGTTGAAGAATGAATTTACATTCAGAATACTGCCATTTTTGATTGTGAAAACGGAATATAAGTTCAAATGCTCATAAGAGCTGAAAAGACAAGGAACAAATTTTACATGAATGTGTGTCACAACTGTAGGACTAATGGTGGGAAAATGCCTTTTAACTATTTAGGGAAGAAGAGAGACTCTGAACAGAATCTTAGATTAGGTAAGGTTCAGTGAATAGCTTTGTTGAAAATTCAAGAAGAAGATTTAAATAGAAAAGTGTTGATAAAAGTGCAGGGCATCAGTGATTTGCTTCCATAGCAACATTGTTCAAACAGAGGCTTAACAGCATTGAATACATCCTCTACAACAGCCTCCAGTCTTAAACAATGTCTGTGCGTATGTACGTGAGAGAGAAAATAGAGTTTATTGTTGTTTGCTTGTTAGGTGTCTTCAAGTAGATATATGTAAATATGTGGATAGGTAAATAGTTCAACCTGCCAGTTATACTTTTCAGAAAACCTATGCAAGTTGCTATTTGTGAATTAGTTTATAAACTTTTGATGTGTTTCTGTTGCACAGAGGTGGAGAAGTAGATGGTCTGTGAATCATGGGTGACACTGATTGAGTTTTTTATACATCCCTCCTGTTTTTATTTATTTATTTATTTATTTTATTAAATTTCTATACTGCCCTTCTCCCAAAGGACCCAGGGCGGTGAACAGCCAAAGATAAAACATAGTATATAAAAGTTAAAAGAATTTAAAAA
>JANHZT010006177.1:377344-394952 GCA_032468215.1 Stegonotus admiraltiensis
ATAAGGGAGGACTTCTGCCTGAGCCACTTCCAAATTATCTTGTTTCTCTGGACTTAAAAACAAATTTGGCTCCATTTCCCTAGGTAATGGTTCTTGTACATTTCTGTCAAGTTCATCTTCCTTACTTTTTACAGTATTCAGTATTGTTCAGAATTGTAAGCCATTTGACCTCTTCTGTGCTTGTTTTGTTCAGCTGACAAAACTTTGAACCAAATTTATAAGTAATGTGTTCCACCAATTTATTTCTTTTTAAATTTGGTATTAGATCTAATCTAGACATCTCTAGTCTGGCCAACAGAAAGTTGCTTTTGCTTTTTGGGGGTTATTATTCACTGTTGTTACACCTCACATTTCAGGTTACTGTCTGATCCTGATTCATATTTAGGAAGCTGAATTGCTATTTTCCCCCATGAAGAATAATTTCATGTATTTTCTAATATGACTCTTAACTCTATTATTTCATTAGGAAGTACAGATTATAATATTTACCTGCTAGGTGTTTTTTTTAAAGCAAGAAATAGAGAGAAGTCATTGGTGGCCCAACTTTTATAACTTCTTTAGTATAGCACTTTAGCACTTTAGCATATTTAACTAATTGATTATCACCTAACTATTATTTACATTAATAAGTTTCCCTATATTATTACACTGTTTACAATATAGTGTTTGCTTTTTGGGCTGAAATCTCAGTTTCTTTTAGTATTATAATATATTGCAGACGATGAGCAAACATGTTTGCATATGTGTAAGCATTTTGTGCAGAGCACATAACCATGACTTTAAATTTGCTTGAAACTCACAGCTCTATTTTCATCACTGTTGATTATTCACTACTATGTGTGATGGTGATATTTGCCATTAAAGTGAACCAGACTACCTGTAACCCTAATCCTAATGTTCTGTGCTTGACATTGTTTAAAATTTAGCAGACAATATTTTAGCTTGGGACTTTATAAAAATCAAAGTCCACCAGAACTGGTGGAGAACTAGTACAAACAAGACTAAATACCAGTAGGTATTGTTTAGTGTATATTGAATGTTCTATTACTGTTCCTTATTTCATGGCTTTTTATCAGAGTTTTAAACGATGAACTCACTGAACTGGTATCGGTTATTTGACTTTTGAATTTCTCAAATATAAGCAGAGCTTGGTTAACATTGCAAAAATATATAATTAATTTAATTAATCATACATAGCAAAGACCACTTTTTGATCTTCTTTAGAAAGACCATGTTCTGAAATATTTATGGCAGTATGTTAATAATCATCTTTAAAAATGGAGAAAGTATAAAAACAAATGTTCCTCAACGGCTCATTCTCAAATCACAAGATTCTTACAAGCTTCTTGATATTACTTTTTAAATAACTTTTAGTTCTTAAAATTTAAAAGGAATGCTCATAAGATAGTAAATGTACTAGTTGACTGGAACACCATGAACAAGAGTGTTCCTCCCCCCCACTTCCACCTTTGCAAATATGCCAAGTATCATTCCCAAAATTAACCTAGCCAAATAGTCATAGGGTTACAGCACGTACCTAAAACATAGGGTGTTGTAGTCTTTCCTCTACAACACCCTTATTTAACCCTTTCATCGTCAGTCAAAGGTGGTAGAACCTGAGTATCAGAAAGTATAACCTGTTTAATATTTATTTAAAATGCGTGATTGTCTTACAGTTTTGCAACACAGATTCTGATTTTTCTGCGGAGTTGTGTTGTTTTCAGGCCTTTGTTTAAACTGCAAAATTAGTGTTTCTAGATGAATTGCCAGAAATCAACTGCAGTAAATAGTTCCAATTCTTCCAAAAACAGATGTATTAGAGCAGGGGTGTCAAGCTGGATTTCTTCAAGGGCCGGATCAGCATTGTAGTTCTCCGTGGGCAGGTGGGGGGGAAAGAGACAAGTCAGACACCTCATGCACCACCCTGCTGGCCAAAACGGGGTGCAGGAGGGCCGTGTGGGATCCCCCCCATGCCCCGTTTTTGGCCTGGACGGCCTCCTGTAACACTTTGCTGGCAGGATGCTGCAGGAGGTGTCTGTCCCAGTGGTGGGTTGCTACCGGTTCTATCTGGATCGGTGAATTGGTAGCAGCAGCAGTGGGAGGCTCTGCCCACCCATGCTGGATACTTCTGTGCATGTGCAGAAGCTTCTGCGCATGTGCAGAAGCATCAAGCACACATGCATGCACAAGCAAACTGGTAGCGACGGGTTTTGCAACCCACTACTGGTCGGTCCTGTCCCGGATCCAGCCCACAGGCCTTGAGTTTGATACAGGCCTTGTATAAGAGTTTAATACAGGCCTTGTATTAGAGTCAGCTTTACAGAATCATACGAATTTATTTACCTGTGGGGAGAATATTCTATGAGAGTCAAAGCAAAGTGTGGGATATTATCAATAGAGGAGCTGTTTTTCTTTCCCTTTTGGTCACGATGGCTTCTTTCTATTAGTACTTTTGCAAGTAGAAAGAGGCTTCTCGGTGAAGTATTTTTTCCAAGCCCTTCAAATGGAAATGTTTCCTACATTTTATCCTGGGGGTGGGGATGGAGGATAACACTGATATTTTTCACTTAATCTAATGGTAGCAATGAGAAAGTTACCTGATTTATGCTTGTACAACATCTTCCAAAGGTTCACACAGTTAAGTTGGACTCAGATGATGGTAACAGAATGGGCAAGAATTCAGGAAAAAATGACCAAGAAGAAAGTTTATTTGGTTCATTGCAGTTAAATCTGTCAAATACCATGGTTTTTGTTTGTTTGTTTGTTTGTTTTTTGCATTTCTGTGCGTATTGGATAAAATCAGGAGGTAAAATGTTATTTAAATTCAGGAGAAATGCATTGTAATGATCATTCTTGTACAGCTATTGAACTTACACTTCCATGATGGATGCTGTTGTGACCTAGGCTTCCTGAGTCATTAAAACACACGAGTAGTCCCAAAAATCCCTGTTATTGCAACAGCTGTGAATTATGTTCATTCACAGCTGAGTCCCAATTAGTTGCAAAAAGTCCTTTGGGAGAAGTCCTTTGGGATAATCACTAACCTTTAGCTCCTTTGACACTCTGCCAAAGACCTACTTGGCAAAGCCACACAGATTCCAAGAATCAAACAGAGATGCCGACTGGGGACAGAATTAACAACGTTGCTTTCCTGCAAAGTGCCCATGTGCCGTTGCTCCTCTTTTAAGCCTTATGGGAGGGGCCAATCATCTCCAGGCCTTACTCCTGAGTCGTCCCTTTTGTTTTAACTGTTTGTGCCTTCTGGCAGCTCTGCGCATGCGCGCACTATGAACAGGCTCCTCCTGTTCTTCTGCATCTCTGCTGTCCGACTCTGGAGGCTCCAGAGTCCACGCATCACTCCCAGATGGCCCTGGCCCCATCTCTGCCTCCAACCCAGAGCCCTCGTCCGGGCCTTTCCCAAACTCCAGGATTGGCCCATGTTTCTCCCCAGCCTCCTCACTGTCCAACTCTGCTTCCAGCTGTGCAGGCTGCTGGCAAACCACAACAGACGCACTAACATCCACGCACACATTTCCTTTTCTTTCTTTTTAATTATTTAGAGTTTTCATGGAGACCAAGTATATTCTTGCTGTACCAAATCTAAATTTATCATTTGTTCAAGTATGGGCATGTGTGCCTCCTCATAATGCTGGAAAAAAAGCAAGCTTTTATTTTCTAATACTTGCAAATACATGTTGTACTCCAGGACAATATGTGGAATTCACTTCCAGAGTGGCACCTTGCTACATATTGCCTGCAATGTTCTGAAATTCATTGAGAAGCATGATTCAGTAATAATATTTGATTACTTCATTCCAGGGGTCAGTCTACTGTTTTACCTATAGAACAACGGCCCAGCATCTGGGGCGAATGTCCACCCAAGTTTGCTACAAAACCCAACCGGGTTATTGTACGAGAAGGACAGAATGGTAAATTTTCCTGTAAGATAACAGGGCGACCTCAGCCTCGGGTCATTTGGTTCAAGGTATAGTTGATTTCACAGCTATTCAGATTTTCTGAAGAGTTGATTATACTTGTCTATTGAGAGGATCTTCAATCCTGGCTCATTTTTTCTTTTCCTAGTCTGGTAATATATTTAGGGAAAAAATAGATCCTTTAGTCCCCATCTGCATCACTAGTAAAATTGTGGTTTGGCATATCAGAATGTATCCTTTTATTAAGATTGAAAGACTTTCATATAAAGTGTTCTAACTTTATTCAATTTCTAATTTTTACTTAGGTTTTTTGCAAAGTAAAAATAATAATTTAAAGAAAAAATAAAGTAACAGAAAATTCATAAGTAAATAAACAAGAAATAAAAGGAAAAAGGAAAGACATAAAGGAGTAGCTTCTGATCTTCATAGAAATTTTAAATGCATTTCTATTTTATCCTCTTTCTCTCTGAGGTTCCATCATGGCTCCCTTCTTTCCATATTCTATCCTTTTTAAGCATCAAACCATAAAATACATGTTCATTTTTTTCCCATTTTCAGCAAAAAGTACAAAAAGGGTTTCCAGTTATTAAGAATGTCTTTTTCCCTAATCCAACAAGTCAATGTTGCCATCTCAAAGTGTTCTAATTTTAGTGGTCTGTAATACTTCTGACTTCTGATGGTATAAAATGATCAGATAATTTCTTGTCACTATGCAACATGAAGCTAAAATTAAACTTATTAAAATTAAGAATAGTTATCAGAATCACTTACAAGTGAAAATACCGGTAAAAGAAATCTGTCTCTATAGATTTTCCAAATGCTGAGAGAGTTGGGAGTCAAATGCAAGTCCCTTGACAATATGTGTCAAATGAGGACCGGTCCAAAATATTGTTGAAATGCATTCAGAAAATGAGTGTAATTCCAATGTATATGGACTTGTGAAGTCACCACTTTCTTGATTACCTTTCCCAGTAATTAAGCATTTGAAATGGTCCTATAGATCCACTGATTTAAATGAGAAGTAAACCATTTATTGCAAGCTTTAAGCAAAGGGGAACACATCCTTCACATGAAGAAGCATTGATCAACATTCCTTAACAAGGCCAGTCCTGCATTGGTTTATTTAAGCAGATGGTAGCTCTGGTCTCTCCACATAGACTGTCCACATTCCTGGGATCTACAAGCCAAAAAAAAGGGAGTGGGAAGAAGAGAGAGAGAGGAGGGAGGGAGGGAGAAGCACATACCAAAGTTTCCCCTCTCTGATTTGCCCCAATGTCACATTGTAGATAGATTTAATTACCCTGACCACAAAGAATACCATAAATTGAACACAATATCAATTATCCCAGAGCCTTCCCTTGGTAGAAGAAATGTCATACAGTTAGGAAAAGCAGTGTTGGCTAGTTCAGTATAAATGCTTTGGAGTTAAAGAATTAAGTATTATTTCTGTCTCCACTGCAATTGAACTATTCAGGTGGGCTTTGCTCACTTAATCTGACTACACCTGAGAATTTCTGTGCTTTGCTATAACTAATGTCTTATCCACTTCATCGTTGTTTATTCTCTGTTATGCCGTGTGGCTCTGTAAGAAGGAAGGGGATGCTTAGAAACAGTAGAGTAGGGTCAACTACCAGTCCATTTCCATCAACAGCATTGCGAATAATGATACAGAAGCATAATCAAGAAATCATTCAAATTTGTTGGTTACCTGGGTTCAAGTAGGGACCTTTATACCTGAAGAGGTTTATGGATAAAACTGGATTTTATCCAGAGTTTTATACACGGCTTAAAGAGTTGTGCACGGCTCTTCCATCTTAAAATCACCAGTTCCACCTGAACAGAAAGTGAAAGGCAACATGTGCCATGCTGCAATCACAGGCCAGAAACATGTTAAGATAGGTCTGTGGTCATCACAAAATGTTTAAAAGAACCTAGTTGAAAATGGTTAATTACATCAGAATGGTCATTGATGTCCCCTAGGTCCGTGATGGCGAACCTATGGCACGCGTGCCCAAAGTGGCATGTGGAGCATTGTCACCTGGCACTCGCGACGTTGCCCATTCCTCTTCCAGGTTTTGGCACACATGCGCATGGGGCAGTCAGCTGGCCTTTTTGCATAAGGCAGTGCCAGAAACTAGAACAGCTAGTCTTCCATTTTCCTGCATGAGCATGCATGCCGGCCAGCTGATTGTCCCATGCGTATGTGCCAGAAACCCGGAAGAATAACTGGCTGAAACCGGAAGTTCAGTAGCTGAAACTGGAAGTTCATTTCAGGTGCGTGCATGCGCCCTGGGCAGCTCCTCTTCTAGGTTGCGGCCCAGACGTGTGTGAGGTTCACCATCACTGCCCTAGGTCAAAGAAATAGTTGGTCCAATGTGATGCCTCTGAGTAACCCATTTAACTCAGGAAGAGGAAAAGGTAGCAGGATGCATGGTAGCTAACAGTAGCTATGCATATCCCACTCATCTAAACATAGCACTATGCACTCCAAATTGGCAGAGTATAGGATGGAACATCTTGTCAGCTAGATGGAATTCTTATAGATCACTGCCACTCTAATTGCCCTCTAATCCTGGCCTGCTTTAGTTTGTGTGTCTGTGTGTGTGTAACATACACAATTTTATTAAATAATTTTTTAAAAAGGATATATAAACTAATACAAACTGATATAAAGTGAGAACAAGAAGAGAACAAGAAACAAATCAAGAAAGGTAAAAGTAGTTTCTGATCTTCTTTACAAGAGTTTTAAGTACAATTATAAATTTACCTCTTACTCTATGGTTAATAGCTCTCTTCTTTCTATATTCTGCTCTATCATCAAAACTATAAATCATAAATTCATTTTATTTTGTTTCATGCAAAAAAATCCATAAGGAGTTTTTAGTTAGCAATAAATACAGATACTGTATTTTATCTTTTCAAAGTCAATTTAGCCATCTCTGCAAATTCCGTTATCTTTAACCATTCCCTGTTGTGGGTAGTGCTGAATCTACCCACCTTTGTGCGTACAATAATCTCACTGCAGTTATCATGTATAAAAACAAAGTTCTGTGGCTTTTTTCAACTGTTTTTTCATTAATCCCACAAGAAAAACCTCTGGCTTCAAATATATATTAATCTTTAAAATCTTCTGAACCAGTGTATGTATTTTCTGGATTTTTACATACAGTGTATGTAATCCTCTGAACAAGTGTGTTAAATTTTGTAGCTTTTTTATATGTCCACCAAATATGGTAAAATGTCCCTTCTTTTTTTTCACATTTCCAACATAAATTTGAATTGCCTTTAAATATTCTAAATATTCTGTGTTGACATACACCAGTGGTACCTCATTTTATAAAAAAATATATTTAACATTGTAATAATGTAAATTTCAGTCCTTTCAACCACATATTTCCATTGTTCCATCTGTATATTAGAACTACAGTTTTGGCCCATTTTATCAAATATTTTTTTCATTGCCTGCTTTAATGTTGAGAAGTCCAACAGAAAAAGCTAAGACAAGTATACAGCTAAAAGTTACCTTCAAGAATGTCATGCTCAGACAACTCTTTATTCAAATAAAAATAGAAGATCCTGACCTGGCTTAAAGAAACTAACTCTATAATGCTCATATTTTGAGTATTACTTTGTTTCTGGTATACAGTGGAGTGGTTTATTTTTGAGGAGTATTTTAACATTATACGAACATGCCAAGGAAAGCACTGCATTGTGAAATAAAGAAAATAATAAAGCATGAAATTAAATGATATTTTTTTCTCTTTTCATGAATACATCTAGATGTGTTATTTTATTTCTTCATGCATGCAGGATGACGTTCAACTGCAGAAAAATGATCGTTTTAACATGTTTGAGAAAGCAGGCATCCAGTTTTTGGAAATCCAAAATGTTCAGCTGGCTGATGCTGGAATTTACACTTGTACCTTGATGAATAATGCTGGGAAAGCTTCTGTGACTGCAGAACTCATGGTTCAAGGTATGGTCAAAATAGACTAAAAGGAAAAAAATGCAATCATGGCAACTAAATTTCCAAGAGTTGGGCCAGTTCTTCTTTTATTCTTCAAAACTTTCCATCCTCCTGTTTTTTTTCAGTGACTCCTAAATTATGGTCCAAATATACAGGTCAAGTTTAATTTTTTTTGAAGTTGCATTTTATTTTATTAGAAACAGATTATAATGAAATCCAGATTCCTTTCTCTTCCTCCTAGTCACATTTAAAAAATTGAAGACAACTTGTGAGTGAAATTGGTGGTGGTGGTGAGAATGATTATGATGATGTCATTCTTTTATTGCTTCTCTTCCTGTAAACTAGCTCATACTTAAAGGAGTTATGATTCATAAGAGAGTATGGTTTTCTCATTAATCCCCACCCTGACCATGTAAAAAATGGCCCAATGTCATCCTATTAACTTCATAATTCCTGAATCTGGTGCTACATAATCAGGCAACAAGCTAACAATAAACAACAGCCTAATGAAGGAATTACCAAGATCAACACCATTAGTATATAAAATGAAAACAAATTCCACTCCCTTCTAATATCTTTTCTTTTACAGACTGTAAACTAATTGAGCATTGATTATTAAAATTGGATCAGAAAAAAGCAAAAGGCAAAAGGCAAAAGTAGACCAATCTGTGATAGGAATAAAAAGATCAGAATATTTATTTTGTAATCATAAAAGGTTTGAATCATGATCTCATGTGAGTTTGAGCTTCTCAAATCTGATCAGATGGTAGTTCCTTGCCAAGGAGATTAAGGATGAAAGGCAGCAGCCAAGCAAAGTGCATTGCAGAAGGCCAAAGCACATCAAATAAAATAACATATATCTACAGAGACATTTGATTTCCTTCTCTAGTTAGTTATATGCCAACAATTTAATTAGTGGCTATTGTGTTGTTTCCAAGAAATTCCTGCCATTTTTATCATGGTAACACTTTTCAAGGATATTTCATTCTGTTCCCTGATCTCATTCCTCTGCCTTATTGATCGTCTTCCCATTCTTCTGTACACCTGAACCTGTCAAGTATAATTGTTTTGTCTAGCCTTGATTTGATCACATCAAATGCCTAAATCACATGAACTTCTGCTTTCTAGTCATGGTCTCAAGAATGCCATCAGTCTGTATTTCACTCAGGATCAAATGATAGGTTCTACCTGAACTTCACGGTGTTATTCATTATTGCAATATAATCCATAGTTCAAAATAATCAATATTCTTCTTTTCATTATTTCATGAGGGAGGGAGGGAAGGAAGGAAGATATAATAGAAATACTTTTATCTTCCATATTTCTTAAGTTTATGCTTTGGATAAACTGCTGGAAGCTACATCTGCTACAGTGGTGGGTTGCTCCCGGTTCGCACCGGTTCTATAGAACTGATAGTAAAACCAGTGGGAGGCTCTGCCCACCAACCCTGATGTCACCAAAATGCTTCTGTGCGCGTGTGCGAGCAAAGCTCACACTCACGCAGCCCCGTTACAAGCTGGTAGTAAAGCTAAGTAGAACCCACCCCTGATCTGCTATAAATTGTAATGGTACCAAAATGATTGGTACCAAAATATGTGATTTTGCCAATATACAAATGCTGCTATTTTGTACTTGTGTTAAAGCTGTCATTTGACAACCTTGTCACACAAGTGCTGTCATTTAACCTGTTTTCTCCTTCCCTGCAGATATCTATGTTCAGGGACAAATTAACATGAGACCAAGGATGAAGAAATATAGTTTTATCTTAAAGCAAACTGCAAGTTGTACTTTAGCTTGAAATATTAGGTTTTATTTTTAATCTTTTATCATTTCAGGTTCTCTAAAAAGGGATGCATGTTCTCAACCTCTTTGGTATGTATTTTCCATTCCTTCCTCCTTTATCTTGGTTTTTACCTTTTAAAAACAACACAGATAACAAATTATATGTTATTATTTATTAAAGTTATAGTTCATAATAATAATTATTTAACTTTAACTTTGTTAAAGTTCATAATGCCTGCTCCTAGTCATTTTTGAAGTGTGCACAGTCCACAGTCCAACTTTGAAACCAGAATGGATAGGTGAAGTTGAGTAAAATGTGCTCTGTTTGGCTGCCTTGCACTTGTCTAAATACAACGGATATGAATTGTACAAGACATTACTTGCTTGGAGTACCTGAGATCCTATTCCCTAACTGCAGAGAAGCAGAAGAGAATGCTAATAGTGACTGTCTGAGAGCCGAATGGGACAATTTGCCACAGCCAACTCGCTGCAGCCAATTCACCGTGGCCAATTTGCTACGGACCAACTTGCTGTGGGACAATTTACCAATTCTATTTAATTATTTAAATAAATAAAAAAATATTTTACTTTTTGCCATTCATATTTCATTTTACCCCTCCTTTTGCATCCTTTCTTGAATGATTCTATTCCGCCATTTCTTTGATATTAGTGTAACTCTTGTCCCGCAGTGAGTTGGCTGTGGCACTTGGCTATGGTGAGTTGGCTGTGGCAAATTGTCATAGACCGCTCTGAGAGGGCTAGACATTTGCAAGAGCTGCCAACTGGCTGATGAAATATTGATGAGCAGCTATCTAAGGGGTCTTGGACAGTTGCTACATCACCAAGATGGTCCAGCAACACTTATTTTAAAATTTAAAGTGACTGCCATAGAATACATGGCACAGGATGATGTGATACCTCTGCCATCATATCTGAAATTTAGGGAACACTGGTAAGTAAAAAAAAAGTATTATAAGGCTATCCCTAGCTGAGTAGACAAAAAATATGGTATGCTGCCATAGAGTTTTCTGTTCCTATTCCTTAAATACCTTGCCCATTAAACTTAACAATGGAACTGAATGTTTCAAGCCTTGTTTATTGAAATTATTTTTACTGAAGTTACTGAAAAATAAATGTGGGATTTTTACTTGGTTTGCCTCATAATATATGCATTGGTCTTATAAAGAGTGGCTTGCCTCATCCTCGATCGTTTTGTTTATACAGAAGTAGCATGTCAAAATGCAATTCTGTTCCTTTTACATAAAATATTACACACATTTGATGTGAAACAACGTCACGGAACAGAAATCAAATGATCTGCCTAAAATCAACATTCAAACATTAAGCAAGTGGTTTTTAAGAAATAAATGTACTTTTACAAACTCTTCTCTTGGCTTAAAAAAAATATTTTCCCTTTAGCACATCAGTAAAACCCAGTGCCTCTACAAAATCCACCATTATTACCAAAGCTATTGAAACCTCAGAGATCAGAAAACCCACTAGCAATGGGATAGTTAAAGACCTCAAATCAACCACTACAGAGCTTTTGCTAGAATCCAAAGAAAGGCCATTGGTGAAGAGAGAAATTCACCTTGCACCACCCAAAGAATCCAGAGAGACTCAGTTGCAACAAGTGAAGGAACCCAGCAGAGAGCCACCTAAAGAAGACAAGAAAGGCCAACAGGTTTTGCAGAAAACATCAAACACTATAACTCTTCGTTCTGTGAAAATACAGCCCGGACCAAAGGCAGAATTGAAGGCAGTTTCCTCTGAACAGGAAGTTAATGGAAAAAAAACAAAGCAATTACTGGCAGCAGATTGGCAGGCTGCTTTGTCTACCAAGCCAGATAATCTGACCTCTAAAGAATTGGAAAATCATGTTGGGTTAAAGAAGAGTGCAGCAGAAATAAAGATTCAGAGAATCCCTCCACAATTTGAGTGTCGGCCTCAAAGCCAAGAAGCATTAGAAGGAGAAGTGGTTACATTTAGATGCAAAGGTAATAATGATTCCTTTCTGGGACGTTTTTAAACAGAAAATGGATGGCCAGATCATCACGGATATCAAAGGGTTCCCCCGCCCCCATTGACAAGGGTTGAGATGTTTCCAGCCAGAGCTTTTACGTAACGGGCAATGTGGGTTGGCCTCTTGTTTCCCGCAAGCATAGACAAATAACTGCACTTACTGTAACTATAAGGTAAGTGTGATTAGTTTCTGTTGTACAACATTACTACCTCCCATCATGAGGCTTTGTCTTCTGCAAAAAGTAGATGAAGTGCAAGAGGCATAGTACTCAGTCTGCCTAGAATGGTGTACAAGTTCAGCTCTCATGCTCAACATACTGCCCCCTCTGGAGGAAACCGATGGAAGAGCTGAAAAAATGTTGCAGTCAGATCACACAGGCCAAACTGGCTAGGTAACACTCCTGCTTTCAGCTTTAGAATTTGATAATGAAAGTCAAAAGATATATTAGTAACCCATGGGTTTGTATGCAGAAGCATGAGGGAATAGAATAGAATGGATTGTACTCGGGTGGGTTCTACTTACCTTTACCACCGGTTTGCAATGAGATCATGTGTGCGTGACTGCTGATGATGACATCTGGGTGGTGGGTGGAGCCTTCCGCCAGTTTTATTACCGGCAACCCACTGATTGTACTACTTTATACTTCACAGGGAGAATCATGCGCCTTTACATGTTCTAAAGAGAATACAGGTAGTCCTCCACTTACAACAGTTCATTTAGTGGCCGTTCAGTTACAATGTCACTGAAAATAGTGACTTATGATGGTTTTTCACAGTTACATCCTTCGCAGCAACATCATGATCATGTGATCAAAATTCAGACACTTGGCAACTGGTTCATATTTATGACAGTTGCAATGTCTGGGGATCATGTGATCACCTTTTGCGACCTTCTGACAAGCAAAGTCAATAGGGAAGCCAAATTCACTTAATAACCGGGTTACTAACTTACCAACTGCAGTGATTCACTTAACAACTGAGGCAAGAGGCTAGGTGGCGCAGTTGCTAAAGTACTGTTTAAGTAAAGCCAGCTACCTGCAATTACTGCAAGTTCAATTCTCGCCAGGCTCAAGGTTGACTCAGCCTTCCATCCTTTCAAAGGTAGGTAAAATTAGGACCTGGTGTGTGGGGGCAATAAGCTGACTTTGTATAAAATATACAAAAGTATGAAGGCTGTTGCTTAACGCATTGTAAGCTGCCCTGAGTCTCCGGAGAAGGGCGGCATATAAATCAAAATAAAAAAAGAAAGAAAGAAAGGTGGCAAAATGGGGCAAAACTCACTTAACAAATGTCTCACTTAACAACAGAAATTTTGGGCTCAATTGTGGTTGTAACTGAAGGACTTCTTGTATAGGAATTTAGAAGAATTAGCAGAGTTGGTTTAAAATTATTGTTATGTTGTACTTCTTTTTTAATATGGAAGTGCATTCAAAAATATCCTGCTACCACATGTTGGCTAGACAGAGATGGCAAATTCGCAATAGGAAGATGTTTCAACTATTTAAACAATGAGTTCAATGTTTTTATATCATTAGCTCTCTTAATTAAATCCAAGCACAGTCTAGCAGATTTTGATTTAATGTAAGGTTTGTTTTAACTTTGAAAATTAAAAACTGAAAAATAATGTGACATTGCTTTTTCATTTACATTCATTTTTTAAAAAAATCTGAAGGAAAATTTGGAAAATATATCTGTGCAGTACTGTCCTGTGGATCTAGCTAAATAAAATCTTTTTTAAGTCTGCTGATTAAGATTAACTGGATGAGCCAAGAAAATACTCTGCCTTGATTATTCATTGGAAAAAAATTCAAATTCAACTTTCTCCAAACAACATGTCATATGATAGTTTTGCTACTAAGATTATGACTGTAAATTATGACTATAAAATTTAATCTAGACAGGCCAATTTTATTTTAGTCATTGGCCAGTAAAAACTGAACAACACAAATCTTGAAAAGTTGAGTAACTTTTCAGCAGTGTCAAAGTTATGGTTACTCATTAGAACGAAAAGCTAGAAATTGGTGGTAGCCAAGAAAGATACTGAGACACGTGAAATTGTAAACTTTAGACCAACAGCCCCATGCTTAATCTACCTGTAATGAACTAGTTTCAGGGAAACCCAAGGCAACTGTTGAATGGTTCAAAGACGGAGCCCTTCTGGAAACGGGAGACGGCATCCTGATATATGAAGAAGATGGAGTCCATTGTTTATGCCTGAAAAATACTCAGCTGGAAGACAGTGGATTTTACTCTTGCAAAACTTTCAATCCTGCAGGACAAGCTTCAACCAGGTGGCTATTAACAGTAAAAAGTAAGCATCTTTTAGTTGCAAAGTATGCTTAAGTGACTGTCTTGGTAGATAATAGTTTCTTCACTGGAAAAAGAAAAAAAAGATACTCCATTTCATACCGGTAGTATAAAACACACTAAATAATGCCAGTGCTACATTCTTTTAGACCTGACTCTTCCCTAAGCTTTGAGCTAGGGTGGGATATGAGGTTTTTTTCGTGATGTGTTTTATGTCTATTTCAGTACAATGACTGTCTTTCTTTTTTGTTTTCTGCTGCTGTTCTACTTCTCTGGTGTTAAATTTGTGTGCTGCCTAGAGTCACCAAGAAGTAAGCAAATTTAGAAATATGAATGATAAATAATTTATAGATATCAATTTGTATTTTCATTTTTAGAATGAATTCAGTTCATAGGAATTATTTCTGAAGTTCTTGACTAGAAGCAACTAAACTTGGTTAATTTCGCTCACTAATCTCCTGCCACATTAGTAAAACAACTATTTTTTTCTCTTTAAGGATTAACTTTGTCATTGGTCTAGAATATCTTATTTTGAGACCATCTGTTAGCGCTGAGTTTCATTAACTGCCTTTTGCTTTGATCTGTAGGGCCTAAAGTGAAGGAGGTACCTCCCCATTTTCTCCGAGTCTTGAAATCCTGCCACATGAGTGAAGGGCAAGATTTTACCCTTCGGTGCTCAGTTGAGGGGATACCTGTTCCTCAGATCACCTGGCTCCTTAATGGTAAGGTCACGATCAGAAAACGTTTCCATGCACATGAAGCTGGGTTCCAAATTATCTACAGTAAATTTGTCCTCACATTTTACAAATGGACAATTTTTTTCACTTTTATGTATGATCTGTAACAGACAAGCAGAGAGAAGAGTTTGCAGTACCTGATCTTTTGATAGGAACATATAAAATATAGCCTTTTAGTGAGTCTCAGAACCTGAAAACCATAGAGGAGCACACAAAATGAATCAGTAGCCTGGGATGAAACTATTATGTGGCAAGTTTTATTTTAGTTAAAAAGTTGGTGAAACCAGACACTGTGGTTTGTAATAAATCATTTATGGCTTACCATGTTTTCCCGAAAATAAGACCCTGTCTTATATTTTGTTGAACCCTGAAATAAGTGCTTGGCCTTATTGCCATGTGTTCAAAAGCCCGAATGGGCTTATTATCAGGAGATGTATTGGGGGAAACAGGGTAGTAGGAAGTAAGTACAGTGCTCTGATTGTAGTTTATTCAATAAATTGTGATTTAGCAAACCATGGTTTAGCATGTTACATAAACCCATTTTCTTTGATCTGTCAATGAACTTAAGAACAGATTTGAACAACTCAGCAGGACAGATTAATTATCTTCATTATCTTAACATTCTCAATTACAACTTTATTTAATGACTATTTGCAATTACAACAGTGGTGAAAAACTAATTTTACAACCTTTACAGGTTGTAAAGCAAAGGAAAGCTGAAGTAAGTTCCTAAGCATAGTCTCAGTTTTCACTTAGCAAATGCTTTGCTTAACAACTGAGTTGTTAGTCCCGGCTGTGGTTGTTAAACCAGGACTACCTGCATATTAATCCCCCCCTGCCCCCACTCTGTGAGGAGTATAATCTACAAGGCAGAAAAGGCAGCAGCTGTGCTAGTCTTTAAAAGCTGTCCAGCAGGGAGCATTAGTGACAAGGCTGCATTTCATACTCCTGGCTCCAACGAATAGGCTTTATTGCAGTTGAATATAGACTTCAAGTGATAAGCTTACATTTTGAACAGTGTATTAAATTACCAACTGAATGAGGTTTGTGCCACTTTTTTCTACTTGTCTCATTTTTTTTCTGAAGGTCAAAAATGGTCATTCTTAAGCATTCAGTATTCATGAGCATGGGATTCTGTTGAAGTAAGGAAAGAGAATCCCCTTTCATGTGTAGTTCATCTTCAGGGTTTCTGTGAATGACAGTGAAAAATTAGGGAACTACTTGTACTTGCTCTGCTGTGGCCAATTACTCAGCAGGAGTTTCTGCTAGAGGTCACCTGCATGTAACTCTCCATACACATTGATTCTTTGCAGAAAGGTAAAAGTGACCCTGCAGTTTTACTCCACTAGTCATAGAGGACTTTAGGAGGCAGTGCCTCCATTTCTTTAAGGCATTGAGCCAGTGCTGTCTGAAGACTTGTGGGCAGCATAACATCACTTTGCAGCACAAAGCATATGCTGAAACACAGAATGTTGTTACCTTCCCACCTATGTATCTACTTGCATTTACATGCTTTTGAACTGTTAGTTTGGCAGGAACAAGAGACAAGTGATGGGAGCTCACTCTGCTAGGACTCGAACTGCCATAGTATAGACCTTCTCTGGCATCTTTTAAGCCATTGACCAACTATGCCTACTGATTTATGCATATTGACTATGGCTTAGTTTTTTGCTCTTCCATAGGTGATTCTGGTTTTTGCTCTATTTTGTAATAGAAACAACAGGAATCGATTGCTATATAAACTATAAACTTCAGTATAGATGATAAAAATGTTGTTGTACTTTATGTTGTTGCTTTGCATTTATTATCAGCAAAATACATTTTTAAAATCTGATTTACAGATGGCAAGGATATATGGAATTCAGAGGTGAGAACAAATGGAGCAACTATGGTTGTAAATTGAGAACAATCTGTATATGCTTCAGTGCATCTCAGGATTTTTTTTTCCTGCAATGTGAATGTGCATTTTTAATGGCACATTCAGAATTGGGTTCATTCAAAGGATCTGGAGGAAAAGTCAGCAATTTTTTTTCTTAAAAAAATTAACTGTCAATTCATTTAGGACTTTGGAACTTAAAACCTGAATTTTGGTTCTACAGAAGATGGTTTTGCCTAATAGAAGTGTCAGGAATTTGTAATTATGAAGGGGACATAGTGTTTTATCTGCAAGGCATAAACATGTTACTTTTGTTCCCAAGTTACAGCACTCACAAAGAACTCACTCTCTCACTTCTGATCATGATGCAGAGCTGTTTATATATCATTTGATACTGGCTTGGTCTAGTTTATAAATTATAACCAAACACTAAGTTTTCATGCAGCTTCTCACTACATACCTGTTAGGACAATTTTATTTAAGAATCAAGTTGGGTAATTACACTATCCTTGTGAATTCAAACTATCTATTAACATTCAGCAAATGATGATTATATTGCAGGAAAGGATAGTTGCCTATTACCCAATAAAGGTGAGAATTGCAGTCCTGATTCATGATTGCTAATACCCAACATGCTTAATTATGGTATACTGCCTAAGTGGCAACTCAGGACAATACTGTGTTAAAATATTGTTCAGTTGGCAGGCTGTAGCTTGATGTTTGGAATTTATAATTTAGAATACTTCCATATTGGGTCAAACATGGATCCAGTGGCTTTCAAGCCTTGAATAACCTTGAGTTGCTTTTAAAGAAGATTCCATAGTACACAGATAATACTTAACTATCTCTTTGAACTTAGGCCAAACAGTGTCTGTTAGAGGTTCTAGTTTAGGATTATTGCAACGCGCTCTACATGGGGCTACCCTTGAAAAGTGTTCGGAGACTACAGTTGGTCCAGAATGCAGCTGTGCGAGTTATAGTG
>JANHZT010006177.1:395029-405968 GCA_032468215.1 Stegonotus admiraltiensis
ATGGGATTGTTCGCATTGTTTTATTCTTTGTTGTAAGCCGCCCAGAGTCCCTTGGGAGTTGGGCAGCATAGAAATGCAACTAAATAAATAAATAGGAGACAAGTTTAAAAGTATATAAGGTAAGGGTATGCTAAATATCTGTGCAGGTTTGAATTCTATAAACAAAGACAGGATCCATGGAACGAAAGGCAGGAATAGATTTTAATAGAGGTCTGTATATAATTAGAGACCTGGTTTGGTGAAGTGGTTAAAGACAACAGTCTGGAAACCAGGACCATTCTGAGTTCTAGTCCTCCCTTAGGCTTGAAGCCATCTAGGTGGCTTTTGACCTTTTACTGTCTCTCAGACGTAGTAAGAAGACAGCAGCAAACCACTTCCAAAAGTGTTGGCAAGAAAACTGCTAGACAGTTGCCAGAGGTCAAGAATGACTTGAAGGAACAACAACGACAAAAAAAAAGGATAGTCAAAATAGACTCAAAGAAATATATAAGGTTGCTATGTAATCCTGTGCATTAAATTTTATTTAGCCACAGATCGGATTTTTTAGATTATCTATTTACTTATTTAAATTATTTATATAGCTCTCACACAGACACCCCATTTTATGCAACATAATCCCGGGTGGTTCACAACAACAGTAAAAAAAAAATCCACACAGAAATTTTTGGCGTTCCAACATACAACACATCCTCACTCATCCACCAACAACTTGACATCTCAAGAAACAATTTTACATCCAAGATTGATTTGTAGATGTTAAATGACTTGTGGTAGAAGCACCTTCCTTGTTCAAATTCTTTCAAAGTTATGTTGATGTTATACGTAAACTGATTTGTACACTATGTCCTTAGTTATGCTTATAATTCCATATACATTTTCAAATAATAAAAACAGCATGCAGCTCATGATAAACAATGTCAAGAACAATTTGTTAACCAAGTTGAGGGTTTATGGAAAGAAAGAATCATCCCTTCGTGTTTTCAGCTCAAGAAATTCCTTAGGAAAATTCTATCAAAGTAGCTAATGGAACTGGCTGAGATGGTGAAACTGACTACTTTGATTATAGAAAAGACTTTTTTTTCTACATGGAGACCATGTTTGGACTTTTTGTTTGAAACTGAAAGGAAACTCTAACTTTAGGATTTGACAATTAGAACTATTCATGATTATAGAAATACTATGTACTGTTGTTAATCTTAGAGTAAGAGGTTACTATACTTTATATCTGTATCTAGCAAAGAAGGTCTGAAGTTACTCTTTTCCTACACTCCCAACTTTGCCTTTTTTCTAATTCTTCCTTCCTTCCTTCCTTCCTTCCTTCCTTCCTTCCTTCCTTCCTTCCTTCCTCTTTCTCTCTTTCTTTTTTTCTTTCTCTCTTGCTGAAACTTTTTAAAAGAAAGAAAAATTCTATCAAAGATTCTGTTCAATTGATCAAATACAAACAGAAGTTGGACATAAATATGTATAGGTTTTCCTTAGGTGGGGTGACTTCAGGCCAGTCACTTTCTCTCAGCCAAACTCAGAGAGTTGTTGTTGGGAAAATAGGCAGAAGTATTATGTTCATTATCTAATGAATTGACTTTTCAAAGCTGCTGTGAAGCAAAGATGGCTCCCTACATGAAGGAAAGGGTTGTTGTTCTTTTGAATTTTCAAATTAAATTAGATTTTACTTGTATTGGCATTTTGTACCTATATCTGCTGAAATAAATGATTTCGAGAGTGATGAAGATTCATGAGATCGTTATGTAAATAGCCAGCTACAAAATTATCCATTATCACTCAAGATATCTGCTTCCCATCACATTACAGAAAGCCTACTAGAAAATCAGGTCTCTCTCCAAATATATATTATGAGACAAATTTGTCTATTCATATAACTTTAAAGGTAGAAAAAAATACTTTCTCTAGATTAATTTAAAGTGATGATCAACTAAAGCCAAAAGACCAATCTCTCAACTTTTGCTGCTTTTTACTTTAGAAGAATAAAATGTATCAAATTGATATTTGGCCTATTTGCTTTACCATTCCAATATTAGTTCTGTCATTCCCTGGAATAGCATTGCTTCTCCTAAAATTACTATATGTGCCTATTTTAGGCTATTGCTATCAACATAACCATTATTAAATTCCCCATAGAGTTAATCAAGGGCTTCAGTTAAAACTTAACTGGCAATCTCTCATAGTTGGCATTTTGAACTTTGTCTTAGACTTTGGATCCTTTTCTCCCTCTCTGGGCATATATGCTGGATAGCATGTTTCTTTTACCATCATGCCATATCTTTTTTTGCACAGAGGTATCCATGCTGATTTATCTTCAGTGCTCCTGAATCATCCAGAAAATTCCTTGTCTAAAATTACTTATTCCCATTTTGTCTTATTAGCCCTTTTTGTCTTATTAGCCTTTTAATTATTTGTCCCTGTTCTGTATTGAAGCCTTATCTGATTTTCCCAGCTCTTCTCCATCCTCAAGTTACCAGCTGCAAGTATTGACGGTATGTCTGGGAGATTATGTGACAGATCGCAGACAGTGTTTAAATTCTCTATTCCGTCACATTGGTTCTAAATGGGAAGTAGTCACTTGCTAGAGTTTGTTTGTTTGTTTGTGTGTGTGTGTGTGTGTTTGTTTGTTTGTTTATTTATTTATTTATTTATTTATTTATTTATTTATTTATTCGACTTATAGACCGCCATTCTCCAAAAGGACTCATGGCGGTGAAATAAAATCACAATCAGTTTCAAGAATAAAATAAAATGCTTTGGTTCAAATAAAACCCCAAATAATATATTTCAAATTAAATCTGCTAACCGGGATTTAGACCAGACCGGCTTGATGGAATAAGAATGTTTTAAGAGCCCGACGAAAATTCTGGAGGTCTGGTATTATCTGTATACCTGGGATAATGAGTTCTTGTAATATCATCATTTTTTTCTCAATAAATTGTGTTAAAGAGACAATAAGAATCATTCTTGGAAAGAATTACTTTCAGTTTTAGGCACTTGCCAAAGAGTCTGATGTATGTATAAAATCACTGTGCTTTTTTGTTTTTAAATCTGCTCATCTAGTTTATAAGTGTCCACAATAATTTATTGCTGGGGCTGTCATAAATGCTTTATCAAATGGTGAACGATTGTGCATAATACAGATTTAGTTTAAAAGGGTCCGTATTTGAGGAAAACTCTTCCATTATACTTTTGTGGGTGCAAACTGGGATCTTCAGCGAATTTCTTGGTTTTCCTTCTGTTTTCTGTAGATCAACCAATTCAGTATGTGTGTTCTGACTTTGAAGATGGAATTGCGAAATTGACTATTCAAGATGCTTTACCAGAAGATGATGGAGTATATACTTGTCTGGCAGAAAATGCTGCTGGAAAAGCTTCCTGCTGTGCTCAGGTTACTGTTAAAGGTAATTATGAAGATAAATGCCCAGCTGATCTATCCTTTGAGGACTGAACTGAAAACTTTAATTACTTTATTTTCTCTTTGTTGATGATTTTTTTTACTGTGCCTTTTATTCAGTGGAGATACCATCAGTGGTCATTGATTGACTGATCTTGTTGTATCTTTGACAGATATATCTTCTTATGTCTTAATCTACTATAGCACCATCTTTGCAAATCCTCTGTATTACTAATCTCAATCTGCAATGCTCAAAACACAGAATTGTTAGGAAATGTCATTAGACAATCACTGCTATTTGTCTGTAGAGAATACAAAATTTCATTTCTTTGCTGTACTACTTCAGGCTACTAAAGGTTCCAGGATATGGGTGTCAAACTCAATTGCATCACATGACATATCACATTGTTTTTGCCTTTGTGGAGCTGGGGTGGGCATGGCCTGTGCATGATGCATCCAGCCTGCAGGCCACCAGTTTGACACTCCTGTTCTAGAACAACAAAAATACCTTCAACCCTCCAGTCTACACACTACCTATTTAACTGGTGCAAACTAGCATGGATAAACAATTCAATGTCCTCTAGAAATTTAGGATTTCAACTTGCATCAACCCCTTTCTTCAGTCATGCTTGCTGGGGCTGACAGGAATTAAAATCCAACAGTTCTGGATTTTCTAGGTTGTGTTCTCCAAACAAATAGATTATGATGAAGCAAATAATTTGAAGAAAGTTACCTGGCACTAAACTTTAAAGTGGACCCACACACAACATTTCTCCAGAAATCCTTTGGAGCTTTTCCCTTAAAAATACATTATTGAAGAAAACAAGTAATATCGAACCCAACCAAGAGATTTTCACATTAACAGTCTTGTAAAAAGATTATTGTATATAAGCAGCTTGTACAGCAAATGGAAAATTACATTTTAAAAAAGAGGAACAAGTGTGTCTTTATAAATTCCACTGGATTATGTGATCAGATTTGAAAACTGAAAGCATATTACCAGCCCAAAAGAAGATGTTCTGTCAACTGGATATAGACATATCTTGAACATAGAGCATTCCCCGTTGCTGATTTGCTACTCCTGAGAATGAAATCCTCCCTCCATTACATGTCAGTTAAGCTTGTCTTCTAGAGAAGAAGAAGGTGCTGTTGAGGAAAACAGAATCTTGGGGAGAGAAGTGAAGCCTCTTTTTGAATCAAGAGGCTGTTCTCCTGCAAGATAGGTTTGCAGTTGAAGATTGTTCCCTGACCTCCAACTGCCATTCGATTTGCAGAGGCACCAGTAAAGTGCATCATATTTGTTGGAAGTACCAGCTGCAATCTTTTCTGTGTTGGTCAAATTTAGCAATGGCTGCATGCCGTCTTTATTACTGCAGTACAATTTATGTGGGGTTAGACTTGAAAAATATCTGGAAAATGCCGTTAGTGGAAAATGCCAGGCTGCTTAACTGGAGTACAGGGATCACATGAAGCTTATTCTAAAAGACCTGTACTAGCTGATTATTGACTCTTGGGCTCAATTTAAGGTGATGGCATGGACCTTTAACACTGTAAATAGTTTTAGGTCCTTATTATCAGAAGGATTGTCTCTTCTGCTAATCTTTCCATTACTTAGATTAGCAGGGGAGTCCCTTTTGAAGACCTCCCTCCTCAGGTTTTCTACTCTGTGACTCCCGAGCTGTCAAGCTTAGTATCAGAGCTTGGCAGTAAATCTCCAGACTTCAGATATTTAAAACCTTATTCAGGAATGGGCAGAAGAGTCTCAGGAATGGCACAACCAAATTAAATTCTCTGTTGTGGTCAAGAATTATGCCATATACATATAGATTTTTGCTCTTTGTAGGTGTAAAGAAATTTTGCTCAGGCAGGAAACCCTATACCATTTCAGACTATTGGTTGTCCAATCTCTTAAAAGTTTGGAGCACAGTGGCACAAGTCCTTCCACTGATTAATTGTTCTCACTGCCAGGAAATTTTTCCTTAGTTCTAGGTTGGTTCTCTCCTTGATTAGATTCTATCTATTGCTTCTGCCTGCAGGTGCTTTGGAGAATAGTTTGACTCCCTCTTCTTTGTGGCAGCCCCTTAAGTATTGGAACACTGCTATCATGTCACTCCTAATCCTTCTCTTCATTAAACTAGACATACCCAATTTCTGCAACTGTTCTTCATATGTTTTAGCCTCCAGCCCCCTAATCATCTTTGTTGCTCTTCTCTGCACTGTTTCTAAAGTCTCAGCCTCTTTTTTATATTGTGGCAAGCAAACTGGATGCAGTATTTCAAATGTGGTAATACCAAGGCATTTTAAAGTGGTATTAACACTTCACATGATCCTGATTCTATCCTTCTGTTAATGCAGCCTAGGACTGTATTGGCTTTTTGGTAGCTGCAGCAATTTGGTAACTGCTGACTCATATTTAAGGGATTGTCCACTAGGACTCCAAGATCCCTCTCGCAGTTACCATTATTGAGCCAGGTTATGTTGGGTTGTATTGTGTTCTATTTTATTTCACTTCATTTTACAGGTTACACTTAGTCTATTCCGGCAGCAGTTGTAGCATTTCCTTTGTTAAATAGATTGGGCTGAGAGTGAATGTCGAGCATCAAGTTCAGTAATCTTCCATGACTGAGAATGGATTTGAACTTGATCTCTTTGATCCTAATTCAATACCTTACTTACTGTACCACTTTGGCTCTCCATTTTGTTTTTTACAGTGACCAATGGGGTTTTTCTGGACTTTTAAAGCCATCCATGTTAATGCCCATTATATATCTTGTGGTTATTAATTCCTAGGTCACCAATCATTTTTATTGTCCTTTTGTGCAGTTTTATTTGTTCCTCTATATTCCTCTTCAATTATATAAACATAAATCATTCTGCATAAATCAAACTGCAGATCTATATAAGAGCATAGCAATTTTGGCATTTTTATTTTAATTATTCTAATGTTCCTTAGCATTGATTCTGCTTTTGTTTTCACAGCTGCTACAGAGTTGCCATCTTCATTGGGCTATGCAGTAGGCTCTTAATGTCTTTTTTTAGGACGGTTGGTGGATAGCTCAAATTCCATCAGTATATACACGAAGTTATAGGTGTCCCAGTATGCATCTCTCTTCACTTTCTTAAATTCAGCCAGATTTGCCCCTGGATTCTCTAATCAGCCATTTTTAAAAAATATTTTTCCGGAGTTCGTCACAATCCCCCCCCCCCTTTTTTTTTTTTACCATCCAGAATTGTTTAGTATCATCTGCAAACTTTGAAACTCAGTCTAAGTCAGGATCATTTATGAACAACTTAAAAAGCACCAGCCCCAACACTGGGTCCTCCACTTCTTACATCTCTCCATTGAGAAAATATCCCAATTATTTCTATTTTAGCTTTCTTTTTTGGTTTGTTTTTTAGTCAGTTAGTAGTCCATAAAAAGGCAACTTTTTTTTATCCCATGTCTCCTAAATTTACGCAAAAGTGTTTGATGAGAAACTTTATTAGTATCAAACAGAAGTTTTATTTGCATGTCATAAATAACTGGATGATTAAATCCCTGGTGGAGATACGGATTTCCCTATCTCCACTAGGACATTCACCAGTTTTTACTAATGTGAACATCCTATCGTTTGCAATATTTTGCTTATAGTACTTCGATTAATCTGCTCGTTTATTTGGTGAAAAGTCAAGCAGCTGATAGCATATAATGTACTTAGGTTTCCCTTCTCCCTCAAAGAGGGACTCTGGGAGGTGTACAATAAAACATCAAAATATAAAACAGTATATAAATATTAAAATGTTAGAGTTAAAATTTAGAAAATTTTCCTCATGACAGAAATTTAATATCTTTGTCTATGGATAATTCATGTAGGCTCCTTAACATTAAATGTTTTTGTTAGATAGCCATAGTTCTCATAATCTTCTTATAGCAGCCATTCATTGATCACCAGGCTACCAGATTAGAGTCATCTAAAATCTTTTTAGAACAGCTGCTCTGAACAGGTTATCTCAACCCAGAGATGCTGGCTGCAAAATACAGTTTGGGGGTCCCAGGTAGGATTCTCTTCCAGTTAGTATAAAAGGGAATATGTTGATTTGTTGTGGCTATCTATCTATCTATCTATCTATCTATCTATCTATCTATTTATAAAATTTGTTTGCTACCCATCTTGTATCCAATAACTCTGGGTGGCTTTATTTGTTGTGGTTATATATTTATAAAACCATAAACATATCTCTTTAAAGATAGCAATCATGCTAAAGCAAAGGTGATAGTTACAGAGTAATTATTGGTTGGTAACTTTAAGCCCAACTCTGCTTGATACATAAACTTTAAGGAGATGGGTAAGTCGTTTTGTCTAATTTATTAACTTATTTTCAAAAAACATAACATTTCAACAGTCATGTATTATTTCATAACTTGATTTTAGTAGGTCTGCTTTATACAAATCAATTTGGTCCTGTCCATTAATTACAGTATGCAAATAGTTTTAATAAAACCAAAATTAACAGTAACCCAAGGCTGTAACACCTATAAACATAGAAATGTAACCATAGCAACTCTGTTTTATTGCGATGTTTAATCAATTTGTATCTAAACTTTGAGGATGCTCAAGAGAGGATAAATATTACTTTTGATGATTTAGAAAGTGGCTACATCAAATCACCACTGATTTTTGCAGATACTTCTCTGTTTTTGGAAACTGTAAACTATTGATTTTCTGAAAGGGTTTAATTTTTTAAAAAATTAAGTATGCCTGCTTCTTTAGGTTTGTATGACTAAAGAATATAGAGGCATGCTATACATCCAATATGAAAGCCATTATAATTTGACATTCTATCTAAAAAAGTAATTATGTTCCTGTCATGTGCCAATTGATACCCTTTTCTGGAATATTATGGTATTGTCTTGAATATTTAATTTATGGGATGTTTCATCCATTTCCAACAGTGTGTATTTTTACCATATTCATATTATCCACTAATGCTTTATCTCCTTTTTGAATTTTCAATATCATTTTCTTTTCTTTTTCCTTTCTCAATTTATCATTCATTTCCCCAGTTTATTTGCAAATTAAAAGTTCTTACGTTTCAAATATTTAATTTTGTCTTTATATCTATTAGCATAGATAATTATTGTTTTAGAAGTTTTATCTGATATATAATAGTTGTATCAGTCAATGACTTTTGCAAATCTTTTTCCTTTTTTTTAATTTCATCTAAAATGGTCTGCATTTTTTCTTGAGGCTTCTCTTTTTAACTCTTGATTATGTTGGATTAAAATAACCTCTCATAAAAGCTTTACTGGCATCCTAAATGGACTTTAAGTCTGTTCCTTTATCTACAGTTGTCCATCACCAAGTCTTTCTGTAATAAGCCTTCATTTACTCTCCCATCTAAAAATTGTAAATTTTCTCTTAGGCATAAAATTGATAGGCTTGTGATCAGAAGAAGCCTTAGGTAGAATCTCCATCTTAGAGATCTTACTTGCACGTTTCTTAGAAATCCATATCATATCAATTCTTTAAATGGATCTATGTATTTTTGAAAAATAAATATAATCCCTAGAAGTACGATACCTCTGTTTCCAAGTGTCCACCAAGAACAGATTGTTCATCATATGTTACATTTTTTTTTGGTAATTCGCCTTAGTTAAGTTTTAATTTATTTATCTGAAGTTCTGTAAAACTGTGGAGTAACTACTTCATTCCAACCCCCCATCATGCACCAGTACTCCTATGAAAACATAGTCAATGCAAGTCATTAATGCAATAAACATTTATTATCAACCTTGGAATGTAATAACATCTTAGATTAACCTTCTCCATACGGCAGTTAAGAAAAAAAAACCCTGCAGAATATTGGTTGCGTTTAAGGGGATAGAATTGTTGCTGGATAGCATGTTTTGTATCATTAAATATTATCACCAAGTCTTGAAAGTACTTCAGTTGAAAGAAAAGCTGCTTTATTTATGTCTAAATAGAGTTGTTGCAACTGACATGACCATATCTGGGATTAATTGCATTTCTCTTTATTTAAGCCAATGGGATGACAAGAGTGGATTGCCCAATTATTTAGATAAGCAATGTATCTATTTCTTGCTAGACTGAAAAAGTTATCTCACAGCCATTATGACTGGGTTATATTTAGGGATCATCTTGTGTATATACAAAATTGCTGAGAAGGTTTGCTTTCTCTCAGTCTCATCCTTTTGTCCAATTCCAGACATAGCAAAAGTAGATGTTTTCCCTGATGGGAAACTCCAGGCTGAGCTATGAAGAAATAGGAAATTAACAAGTTCATGAATGTTATGTTGATTGTAATACGACTTACACATATCACACCTTTTTAATTTCAAGCTGTGTTTGTGGGATTGCAGTTTTAAAAACACTTGTTGTAGCAAGAAACAGAAACCAAATGACTTTGCATTTTGGGTTCCTGTTAGCAGCTTGTTTCTTCCCTTTGAATTAACATCATCAAAGCATAAGTAAGGTGTGGGGGGGTGTCTAGATGTAGACCAGAATGGAGCTGAACTCTAATGTGGAACATTTTATTTGAAAGATGCTGGTTGAGTGATTTGGCTTCATGAATATTTGTATGTCTACTTCTCTGCACACTTAGCAAACTAGCACTTTGAGAGTTAAGTGTTTTTCTGCAGCTCAGTTGATTTATGAGACTGGGAGCCATCACAATATTTTAATCACCATAAATGGTCAGTATTGCTGAGCATGTGTGTCTGCAAAGGATTCAGGCTAGGCATTATTTGGCTGCCTTATTCTGAAGCTCTGGCAAACAGACTCCTTTGGCCGATTTAAATCTCTTTTCCTGAAACTAAACATTAGGGATTATGATTCCCCGTTGTACTAAATTTGGATTTAGTTTATTTTTTTTTTAGAATGTACTGATGAGAAAATAAAGCCACTATTTGATTAGTTTTAAATTTGTGAGTTTTCTATTATAAAAGGAGAAAAGGTCTTGACTTCATTTTCTGAAGTGATAACCATTCATTGGATGGACAAGCCAATAGGTAACACGGTCAGCTTAGATACCAGAACCAATACAAGAAAAATGTGTAGAAAGTTGTGAATAAGTATTAAGAAATGAATGCACCCCCTCCCCTTCCTTTTGTATTTTTAATATGTGCAGAGGTTTCCACAAAAATGTCCAAAAAAGTAGCCAGTTTCTCAGGCTTTCAGGACCTGCTTAAAGTTTTGAGAACAGAAGGACTTATGACAGCAATATTCATAGCAAATTTTCAAAGACTAAGAATAGAAATTTGGCCATTCTTGGGCACAACAGGGAATTCCTCAAATCTAAAAAAAAAAGCTGAGAATTTTTCTCCGTCTATACTTAGAAATCATTCTACATTTACACTATGCTATATGTTTATCCATAAAAAAAGAGTGTGGGGAAGGAGAACTATCTACATATTATATATGTAGGAGCCTGAGTTGCATAGGAAATTAATGCCTCCCACTAAGGCAGTATTTAGCTTACAGCTGCCTGCAATTACTGCGAGTTCAATTCTCACCAGGCTCAAGGTTGACTCAGCCTTCCATC